>JAXQQM020085766.1:0-288246 GCA_034641835.2 Pinus albicaulis | reverse complement strand
GCAAGGAGGCTCTTAATTTTCTCAATATATGAATAAAAATCCTCTCTAATGTGAAAGGGGATCATGAAATAACCCATTCAAGCATCCACATGTGTGAACAAGGTCTAAAATATGTGGACAAGGTCAAGTTTGACCAAGTCAACAAAGATGTATAGATACATTGCACCATCTTGATGGACAACACAGTTTTTGTGGAGGAGCCTTTGCATGGAAGCAACCTCATAGTGGGTGGGACCCTTGGTGAGGAAGCTCATCAATTATAGAATGAAGGATATGGAAAGCATATGAGGATAATGGAGATTATATTTTCATGAGGTCTACTTATAATTCCTACATACTTGGCTATTTAGCTAAGTTGTTGCATTGCTTAGTGCAAGGGTTTGCCCGGGTGGGGATTCCCTACTCTTTCTTGGAGATCTTGTTCAAGAAATCTAAGAGGAGGTTTCAGATCGGAATTTTCCACTACCTGGTGTTGGACCAAGAATTTACCTTCAGCAAAAATGCAGTCCCTTCAGAAAAATGCGTTATATCTTAAGGTGTGCAGTGGAAGGGGTTAAAACCCCATTTTGAAGAGCTAGTTTCCCAAGAGGAGGATCAACCTTTCTTTGGGAAAACTAGGAGCAGCATCTACAGCCATTTCTTTGATTTTTCAGCCATCTATTGCAGATCTTCAGCCATACAGTGTTATTCAGCCACATATTTGCAGCAACTTTCTCTTGTGTATCTTTTTCTGTCAAGAAACCCTTGCCGGGTCTTCTTGGATCTGTGTAAAAGAGATTAGATATATAATTTTATGCTTCATTGAGTATTATAATAATATTATCAGATATTTTCTCTATTTTCTAAGTTAAACCCTCTTTATACTGCGCAGTCTCTTATGCAGCAACTCCGACATTTTGCAGTCTTGGGGTTTTGGCAATTTCTATCTGTTTTAAGCATGGGAGGCCTGTTTAACTATGCTAAATGCATTTGTTTCTGAAAATATTTTGTATTCATGTCCTATATTGTATATTATAAGGGAAAAAACCGTTATTTTTCACTTTTATAGCTCAATATTCAAAAAATAATGTTTTTAAGGCAAAAATAGTTGCTTTTCCCCACTTAGTGAATTGTATAAAAGCATAGTTTATTGTTGCGATTGTTATTATGATGGCTATGTGTCCAAACAAACTACATGAGATGATCAATTTCTTTTCTCCAACTTTTGAATACCTTAACGTATTCTTATTTTTGTAGAAAATCACGGTTTTGGGATATTATAGTGGTATCAGAGCAACAATCGTGGCTCAGCCTACGAGCTCAAGAATTATGGAGTCTTATCATGGGGAGAAGGATATTTGTAGAAGAAATCAGAGCAATCCATTTTTTTCTAGAGAAAAGAGGTTCTTAAAACTTCTCTTTTCAAGTCTGCAGGGCAAAAGCAAGGGCATCAAAGAAATGAGGAGGGAAACACATGAACATCCCTCACACAGATCTATACAGGAGGAAGATCCTAAGTCCTCATATTGTGGATATGAGCACTCAGCCATATCATCAGATCTACCATGTTCTATCAACAATTTCTTCATGAAGAGGAAGAAATGATATGTGCCAAAGAGAGATACTCTTGGTGACTATTTGCAAGAATATGAAGATCAATCTGAGGAGTTCAAAGGTCACTTGAAATTCCAAGGGTTTTTTCAAATGAAGGAGGAAAAGAGCACAAGGAGAAAAAAGTAGAGTGAGGGTAGATTCTTTCTATCCACTTTTGATGGATCACCTCTATGTCCAGCTAGAGCTGAAGGAGCTAGACACCTTTTTGCAACAACATCAAGTCTCAGAATTTGAAGCCATCAAAGTAGCAGAGCTGCATTTTGAGGGTAAGGCCTATGCTTGGTGGTTGTTTGAATAATTTTCCTTAAACAATGCAAATACATCTACTTATGCAAAGTTCATTGAAATTTTAGTAGAGAGGTTTGATGATATCTCATGTGAAACATATTCTATTGCAACTATCAAACCACAACAAACCAAACTTTTGCATGAGTTGGGAGGGTCTATATATCCAACTCCATTTTTGAAAAGAAATGAAGAGGAGGTGAGCTTTTTTGATACTTTTCCAAGGGCAAGATCTCCTTTGGATGAAGGGCTTCCTTCTCAAAGGGAAGAGATGGAGATTCCTTCTTCAAAAGAGGACCAAGATCTAAGGTCTCTTGTTGAAGTTAAGGCAACCTCATCTAGTGAAGAAGAGAAAGGAGAGGCAGAAGAAAATAACGCAGGCATATAAAGGGCACCTCAAACACCTCATGAAGAAGAGGATGGAGCACTTTCTCCAAGGAAATAAACTCTTGCACTCTTGCAAGGAGTTCCAAAAGGTCTCATACATAGAGCTCTTGGCATAACACATGAGCATCATGCACTTTCATTACCAAGTGATGGGATCTTGAAGATAGGAGAAGGAAAAGAGGAGGAATGGAATCACAAGAAGAAGAGTATGTATCCTTCTCTATTTCAGAGTTTGAAAGAACAAAGAAGGCAAGAGGACCTATGCAACAAAGGTAGGGGCAAATCTGTCCACCTACATTCACATCCTACTCTATGCCTTGATGCCTCTTTGCAAGGAGGCATTTCAGCAAGAAGACCTCCTGATTGGAGGGAAACTAAATTTTTCTCTCAACTATATACAGCAGCAACATATTTGTTTAAAGATGGAACCTTGGAAGGGGAAACTACAACACTGAAAATCATTTATGGAAGGCTAGGCAAATTCTTGAAATTGACCTTGCTCTCTTCCACTCATCTATTTGTGTTGGAGGGAATAGATTCAGAAATTTGTGCCGATATGAGCATAGTATCAAAAAGCTACTCCATAGCTTTGGGGAAGCAAAGGATACTCCAATATATAATGAAGATTTCTAAACATAAAAAAAAAAAATTTCCTTTTTGTATGCAGGAGAAAAATTGTGGAAGTTTTTGAGAAAGAGAACCTTTCAAGTGGAGGGTGACTTTCCTAAACTTCAATCTTGTCTTGAGAAAGATCAGCCGCAAGAGGGGCAGCAAAAGAAAGTTGGGAATAATCCCACATGTGACTTTGACATCAAGCATGTCAAGGTGGAGAGCCATCATATGAAAAATGCATCATTTCAGATTTCTACAACGCTGTCAATGTTGGGAAGCCTAGACCCTTATTAGGAGTCCCAAATCTTGATGGAATATTCTAAGGACCTATTCACATGTGAGGTTCTTGATGGGCAAGCAATGGATGGAAAGTATAAGGTAGTTAATGGAATCATTTATGTTCATGATCAGATTTACTTAACCAAAGATTCCAAACTCAAGAATAAACTACTTAACACAACCTATGAGGTCTTGCTTTCAAATCCCACTAGTTTCATTAAAACATGTCATACTATATTATATGGATTCATATGGGAAAATTTCATAGAGGAGATGCACTCTCATATGAGTAAGTGCATGGATCATTTTCTGGTTGAGGAGGGACATAGCTCTTGTGATGAGTTATCATTATCACCTCCTTATTTATTAAGTGTGAGAGGGAGCTCATCCATGAGCTACCTTGCTGATTTTAGACAAGTGTATGACAAACATTGTATTGCTGAATATCATGATGTATTCATTATATGCTTGTATCTTCTTAACACTCATGTGAAGGTCTTGGCTCCAAGAGGGGGCACTTTTTTTGATGAGCTTCATGAGCCACTTTGGGCCATGAACAATGGTGATGTTGGCCATTCTTTGGGAGGTCTTGGTGAGATGATGTACTCTTCATGGTGTGGTTCCTTAACACCAACCATCATACACCTTCTCCAAGGATGCAAGAAGGATGGGGCAGCAAACAAGTGTTGGGGAGAACACTTGTCATATCATATCCTATGGCAGTTAGGAGGAAAACCGCGCTGGTTGCACATGAGGGACCATTGTCCTTCTCCCTTATTGTATATGGTAGCTAGCATGATCTTACTTATGATCCCATAGGCTAAAGATGTTCTTATCTTTATTTGGGGCATGGTTAGAGGAGAGACACATTTGTTGGGTGTGTCTTTGGGGGAAGGAAGTCCCCACTTTTTCTGCACTACATGTTCCAAGGGGAGCATGAGAAACTATATGGCCACCTTTGCATATCACTTGTTTATTTATGATGTGGACCATATGTTTGGTTGGAGCACTTGGGGCATGCCTCTCATGAGCTACTGGGAGGAGCTTTTCTATGAATTACCAAGTTGGAAGGTGATTCATTTTATTTTTATGATAGCATGGAGGAGGGAGGCCTCCATTGATAATGAAATTCCCCATGATTGTCATCACTTATATCTTGAGAAGGCCATGGATCAGCAAGAAGGTTTCCATAACAACCTTCCATTCTTTAATGATGAGAGCCATTGGGTTTATTCACCAAAGGCCAACTTGCACACTTGGGAGGAGCCATTGGGAGATGGAATTTTTGTAGAAATTCTGAAGCAATGGAGTAGACTATGGGATGAGAGGGTCACAAGAGGAGGAGGGGAGATTTTGCAGCACCCTTGCAGTTGCTTGAGTACAAGCAACATTTGGGAGGGGGAGACTGTGATATTCCTAATTTAGCTTCAGCAAATAGGAATATTAATTTTGCTTTTGAAATCTAGATGCATGAATAATTGAGCAAGGAGGCTCTTAATTTTCTCAATATATGAATAAAAATCCTCTCTAATGTGAAAGGGGATCATGAAATAACCCATTCAAGCATCCACATGTGTGAAAAATGTCTAAAATATGTGGACAAGGTCAAGTTTGACCAAAGCTATCTAGATACATTGCACCATCTTGATGGAAAACATAGTTTTTTTGGAGGAGCCTTTGCATGGAAGCAACCTCATAGTGGGTGGGACCCTTGGTGAGGAAGCTCATAAATTATATAATGAAGGAGATGGAAAGCATATGGGCATATTGGAGATTATATTTTCATAAGTTCTGCTTAGAATTCCTGCATACTTAGCTGTTTAGCTAAGTTGCTACACTGCTTAGTGCAAGGGTTTGCCCGGGTGGGGATTCCCTACTCTTTCTTGGAGATCTTTCTTGAGAAATCTAAGAGGAGGTTTCTGATATGAATTTTCCACTACCTGGTGTTGGGCCAAGCATCTTCCTTTGGAAAAAATGCAGTCCCTTCATAAAACTGCGTTATTTCTTAAGGTGTGCAGTGGAAGGGGTTAAAACCCCAATTTGAGGAGCTAGTTTCCCAAGAGAAGGATCAGCCTTTCTTTGGGAAAGCTAGAGGAAACATCTACAGCCATTTATTTGCATGTTCAGCCATATTTTTTAGAGCTTCAGCCATACAATGTTATTCATCCACAAATTTTGCAGCAGCTTCTCTTGTATATATTTTCTGTCAAGAAATCCTTGTCAGGTCTTCTTGGATTTGTGTAAAAGAGATTAGATCTTAGATTTTGTACATCATTGAGTATTATAATAAAATTATCAGTCATATTTATCTATTTTCTGATTTAACCTCTCTTTAGACTGCACAGTCAGTCGTGCAGCTGCTCCGGCATTTTGGCAGTCTTGGGATTTTGGCAATTTTAAGTTGTCTTGAGCATGGGAGGCATGTTTAACTAAGTTAAAGGCATTTGTTTCTAAATTTTTTTTGCATGCATGTCCTATATTTTCCATTATAAGGGACACAACCATTATATTCCACTGTTTTAACTCAATATTCAGAAAATAACATTTTTGAGGAAAAAATAACTGCTTTTCCCCTTGGTGAACTGTATAAATGCATAGTTTGTTGCTGTGATTGTTTTAATGATGGATATGTGTTCAAAAAAATTACATGAGTTGATTAATTTCTTTTCTCCAACTTTAGAATACCTTAAGGTATTCTTATTGTTGTAGAAAATCCCAGTTTTGGAATATTGCAGATTTAGTTTTAAACAATGAATATTCAAACTTCATATCAAAATCAATATCATTTAGACTCACTAAATATTTGGGTAAAGAATTGGCTTTTCTTAATGGTACTTCAGTTTCTAAATTGATAGTTTGTTTTTTCTTTTTACCAATCTAATCTGGGTTATCTACTATAACTGCAGGTTTAGGATCCAGGTTAGACCTGGTATAGTAGGTTTTCCTAGAAGCCAGAATGACTGATTTTTTACCCAAAACCTATAAAATTAATCTTAAAGTAAAAGGATAATTTAAAGATTTTCCTTTAAGACTAAATTTAAGACTGGAGATTGGTTAGTTTCCCCAGTATGGTTGCCAGTATGTTAACACTCTAGTGATTTCTTAAGTTGTGGGATTTTGAGTTTTTAGTCAAAGAATACTAGAGGTAACCACAAACCTACTTCAAAATCTAGGATCTAACCTTCTTAGGGTTCAAAGAGGGCTCTCTCTTTTTAAAATTTATCTTTGTTTTGATTTAAAATATTAAGCTAGTTATGAAAGTACAATTTGGTTTTGGTGGGAAAAAATCACTTGGAGGTAAGATAGAGAGAATCTACTTGTCCATTGGGATATGGAGTCTAAATCAAGCTAGCATCACTAGAAATCAAGGCCAAAAAGTTACAAATGTATTCAGGGCAAGATAGATAACCCTCAGAGATTTGGGAAAATGATTTTTGGTGAAATGGTATGATCTAGATAAAAGGCACTTAAGGATCCTTTGATCCAGAAAATGGAAGTAGAAGGCGGAGGTCAAACGGGAGTGAGAGCAATAAAGAATTCTCAACACCGAAAATCAGAAGAAAACATAAAAATGGCAACTAGTTAAAGACAGGGAGCACTTGACTAATCCTGTAATAATACTCCTAGTTACACATTCAGATTAAATAAACATATAATGAATTGCATGAAACTCAGAAAAAGAAACAATGACAAGAAGGGAGTACTTCACTCATCAGCTTATCACAGGGATCCTGAATTATGATGCCAGTCAGCTTTTCAAGTCTACTACTTTGAAATAAAACACATAATAGCTTCCAATGTTTAGCAAAAATGTCTATAGTAAAGTCCAACAATTTTATTCCACACTGAATACTTCTAATGTAGAAGTATGTTTACAAAATGTAATTACAAATATCCTTGGAGAAATCTAGGAAAATCCTTAGGAAAAAGAAAATATCTTTACATAATAAGAGGGACAACTGCTTAACAAATCAGAAAGTTGTCCTCTTATCCAAAATAGATAGAACTTTTTTATCTAACAATTAGCTTTTGATTGACTATTTGTCACCTTTAAATTTGCTAGAAAATATCAACCTTTTGACTTGCACCAACTCCTTGACACTCATTGATACTCTTTACCACTGATACACTTTGACTATTAGATCACTGTTTAGTGCTATAAAAATATGTCTTTTTGCAGTAAAATCAGCAGACTGTCTTTTTATTTCAGTGTTGTTTTTGACTGTTTTTCAAGGTAATCTTCCTTCATTGTTTTACCTCTTATTTGTTACATCAAATCAGTATATGCTTTCCACTGTTCTGCATTGGGAATTTGAACATTCTTCAGCTTCCTGAAATTTTCATGAGCCTTTGTGTATTTATCAAAAGTGGGCTTGAAAACAAAGAGATGTTTAATCTCATGTTGTAAAAAGAATAGATCTTCAAAATGCTGAAGGAGGACTTTTCCTGTGGGAGTGCCTTGTGTTAATTGTTTGTTGACTTGCTCCTTAGCAAATTCCCTGATCTTTTATCATAATATTTCTGGGGCATTAGTTTTTCATTAAAAACATGGATGTCTAGAAGGCCCCTCTCCCTTAAGTTTGTGTATTTTACCATAAACTTTGTTATGGAAATGTTCATTGATTCACATTTCTCTTCCAGATTTTTCATCAAATTCTTATTAATTACAACCTTTTTAATCTGTAAGATTGTTTCTATTTTGTCCAATACTTGTAATTCCTCTAGTTCTGCCCTGTTCTTGCTGTTCAAGAATGTGATGAGTTTTAAAGCCTGAGCAGGCTTATCAGTTAACTCATCCTTGGTCTTTTGAATCTCTGTCTGAGCTTCTAATAATAAATCCCTCTGATCATATATAACCTGAATTGAAGGCCATTGAGTGTGAATGGCTTCAATTATGTTTGTCCACAGATGATTTTTTATGTATGAAATCTGCTCAGTGAAAGTTAACTCTTTTTGTAAGCTTTTGATTTGTTCTCCCAGTCTGATTGCCTTTTGTTCATGGTTTTTAGCAGTTGTCAGTGTTGTCTTGTTTGTAGCTTCAAGATTATCAATCATCTTCTTTAGGTTGTTGATTTCATTGGTTTTCAAAGACATTTCCTCCATATCTTTAACAATCTGGCCTGCTTCATATGTTTGTTGAACACGTGTAGTAGAAGAATCTGTTGCTGAAGTAGTAGCTGAAATCACTGGCACTGTAGTTTCCAGTGGTTCTTTTGGTGCTAGTTTCTCTCCTAAAGTGGAAGCCACTACTGTAGTAATCACTAGGATAACTGTAGGAAAGATAGGAGTCTCAGATTCTTTTACAGTTTCCTTTTCTTTGACAAGCTGGTCCATTTGGGTTTCCATTTCTTTGATTTGAGCAGTCAATTTGAGAATGAGCTTCATCATTTCTTATTTCTCAGTTTGATCTTGAAGGATCTCCTGGGTTTGTGGATGCTCACCATGAGGAAGCTTTAGCTGTTTCCTCAAAGATGCTATGTCATCATTCTTTTTCCTTATCAACAATTCTGCTGCTTGAATATTTGAGGGATCATATCCCACCTATAAAACTAAATCCTCTAAGGCTTTAATCCTTAGATCCTTGGCATATAGAGATGCCTTATCCAATTTCATTTGATCTTGCATATTAAGAACAATATTCTGTAACTTGGTAGCACTCATTGCCTTAGTTACCACTATTGAATACAACATTTCAGATCTATGTCTATGAAATTCAATTTGGTCCAGTTCATGAACATTTTCTGTGTCTACCTCAAATTCCACCTTTTTATAATTTGCCACTGTTTTAGGTGCTGAGGTGGTAGGTTGTAAAAATGATATGATCATTTTATTTGTAGAATAATCAAAGGCTATCAGTAGCCTATTTTGATTTCCAAGCTTTTGTTTGAGGAATTGAGAATATATCTCTGTTTTTATTTCCTCATTCTTATGCTTTATCTTCTTATATCTCTCCTTGATGTCTAGATCCTTTTCCTCAGCTGTCTGTGAGGAAGCGACCTCCATATTATTATGTTTTTCAATCATTTGAGTGTTATCTTTATTTACTGTTTTGTCTTTTTCAATTTCTGCAAGTATTTCATTCACTATCACTGTTGCTTCATCATTATTTACTTCTGGAGCATTTGTATCTTCAATGTCAATTACCTTTTCTTTCTGAACTGAAGTGATTTTGGGCCTTTTATTATAAATCAATTTGAATTTTATTTCTGTAGTTATTTATGCTATGTATGCTCCTTCTTCTCTGCTTCTCTTTGCTGATGTCTCTGGCTGTTTTACAAGTTCTAGAGCTTGTGTTGTATCCATTTTACCTGCTGTCTCTGTATTACTTGTTGTTTCTATCAGTGTATTTTCCAGCCATTCAACTTGGGTGGAAAATTTCTCAATCTCAGGCTTAATCTCATGTATGAAGGGAGTCAATTTGCATTTTACCCTTAGATTGCTCAGGATCCCTTGACGATCATAGTTCCATGGAAAAATTTCTTGAAATTTAAACTCTGCTAATCTCTTTGTGATTTCTTTTTCTGCATCTCTTTGGTTTATGATAAAGGGACCAACCTGATTCTTTAACTTAAATTGAGTCTTTTTTCTAGTAGCCATGAAGTTAATAGAATCAGTATTGAGAATTTCTCTCAAATACTCCAGTGTAAAAATTCTCATGCTCATATATCTAGGCAAGTTATAAGGTAATAATTTGGATCCAAAAATTATTAATTCTGTATGCTTCTCATATAGATACCAATCTCCCATTTTACTCTGTTATGAAATTTGTAGGATTATTTTCATTTCCTCACTGATTATGGGCTGCTTTGCTTTATCCAGAATGTTCATTGCTGGATGTAGAAAAAGGTCTGAAAAATATGTGTAGGTGAAATCACTGCCCTCTTTCTTGAGCAAGCAAGTCCAGAAGATAATGGATAGAGGATTACCCTCCAAGTCCATATTTTGTAATGCAATAAGAAACTTATCAGCTTGAAGGAATAAGAATAAGTGAAACAGATAAGATGAGTCTCTAAAAACTCCTTCAGTGGGTAAAGTTATCAGCTGATGATGGATATTGTTGGCTATGAAACCAACAAAGTAAAAAATTACTGATGGAGGTTGGCCTGGAGAAAAGGTGGACAGGAAACCTAGAATGGACTCATTAGTGTGTCCATCGGTAAAGTATCCAAGTATAAATGAGAGAATGGAGATAATATGTCTAGACCCTTCAGGGAATTTAGCAGTGGAATAAGGAGGGTTTATCTTAGGAATGTCAACATGGGAAGGCATAAAGTTTTGAAATATCATGAACTTCTTAGGAAAGTCTAGACCTAAGTACTATTGGGTCAAAGCTTCTATAGTCAGGGAGACTGATTTAGGATCAAATTGTAATTGAAGCGTTTGATTTCTTGATTCTGCTGTGATGGTAAAAAGGATTTCTCTATCAGCATTGACTATGGCCCTTTGATCTGTATCATAATATTTTTGACATAATCTGATAAGATCTTGGCCAGGGTGGGTTAATGGAACTATATATTTGGGAAAATGAGTCTCCAAAATAGGAATTTCATCCTTGTCCAAGTATTTATCATAACACCAATTATGTATTTCCAAGAGGTTGAATTCTACAATAGGATCAACAATTTTGTAGTCAATATCAAACAATGGGAGACTTTCTATAGCAGCTACAGGGGGTTGAAGGGGATTCACTGAAACAATAGATTTAGCAGTGAGGAATAGAGTAGATTTAACAGCTTTAGACCCTTTAGGTTTGGGAAGTTTGGATCCCCCAGGCTTAGTTAGCTTAGATCCTCTAGGTTTATCTGTGCTCTGATTTTTAGTCATTTTGGGATACTTCTGCAAGATTAAATTGTTTCCTGGGGTATTTTTCTTTAGCACAGGATGAATTGGGCAATTCTTAGGCTAAAGATAATTCCTGTTGGTTTTATTGCTTAATTAGGGTTTTCAGAGAATGTAAACTGGGATAAAACAAGAAACGAGGGTTTCTTGAGTGAATTTCAACTGAATAAAGGTTTTTAAAGTATCTTCAGGTTTTAAGTCCTTCTACGTCTTTGAATTTGGTCTTCAGGGGCTTAAAACTTGAGGAAATTGGCTTAAAGGAGTGATTTTTGCAATAAAAAACTTCCTGGAAAAAATTGGCCCGGGTTTGGCCTCTTTTTGGCGTTTTTGGGCAATTTTATTTGGTGAATTCTCTTAATTAAAGTCCTAGTTCTATTACTGAAGGTTTAAAATTGAATTTACATGCTTCAATTCATTGGAAAATACCTTAAGATGCAGGTGTTCGGTTGTTGAAAAGGATTTCAGAGGGCTTGGTTGATTCTAAGGTCTAGTCCGGCTTACTGGATTAGCGAATAGATCTTGGTCAATCTTTAATGGTGGAATTTGTGGTCAAATTTGTAACTTCTGGGCATAAGTTGACAATCGGGGCTAAAAGGCTTTTAAATTGTCAAGCAGAGCTTTTCAAAGTTCATAACACGCAAATAAACATAAAAATGCTGTATCAAAGGTTTTAACCCTTGATATCTTTCACCATAAATTTTTATTAAATGTGGGTCTCATCAATGGCGGGAGCGGTTTCAAATTTAAAAATGAAACCGGAGAGAAGTTATTGCGTGCGATTTGAGTGGTAAGCGGTTTAACCTAAAACGGACGTGATCCAATAAAATATTGCCACGTTGTGGAGGGAGAAATGGGCAATACTGCCCATTTTGCGTTCGATTTGGGTTTAGGTGAGCGATTGGTTTATGTGCGCGATATCATATTAGAGCCGTTGGATCTAGAGCTCGGGAGCGAAGGGTTGGGATCTATCTTGGAAGGTGTGACAAAGAAAAGGGGGGACTGGGGTTCTCTTATATGGGTCAACGGTTGAAATATGTTAAAACCTTTATAAATATGAACGAAATCAAAGGTTTTACATATGTAAAGCAGAGTTTATGCTTATAGTGTCAGGGTATGAGTATGGTTAAAAGAACCTTTATAAAAATGGGTGCGGGTAAAGGTTTTATAAACATAACGTGGGGTTACGTATATACCTGGGGTTAATCTATATGAAGCGTGAGGTTTTGTATAGCGGGAATAATAAAAGGGGAAGGATTTAGTTATGTGATAATAAACCTTAGCCTTGGGTTAAAAATTATGCGGGGAGGGATGAAAATCATGGTAAAGGGTGGACTTTGTGTGGGCGCAGGTTTAAGTCTTTGAATATTATAAAAATAACATATAATTTGATTCAAAACTTAGGATAAGAGTTTGATGAGCGAGGGAATATGTTTTGTTTTGAACATATGTATTGGCACAACTTTTATTTTATTATATAGTTTTAAACCTGTTGAAGGGTTTAATAACCATAGGGGGCAGGATATTTCATTAAGGTTAGTTTTAGACCAAATTAGGGCGCATTATTTGGGTTTTCATTTTAACATGTGGATAATATCTTTGGTCCAAAATATTTATAATAGTGGGTTTTAGGGGGTATTTTAGATAAAGGGAATTATATAGATAGGATAAGGTATTTTTAGGGAATTAATAGCATAAGTCAAAAGTTAATATGACAAGGGGAAATGGAATACACAAAAATACACTAAATGACCAAGTAAAGTGAATAAATAAAGCAAAGCTTTTCATTTCATCATTTCAACAATTTACTTAGGATAAAACATTTTTGAGGGTTTTTGTATGTTTCCAAGTGAAGGAAGTTAATTAGATGGGGTGTTATGTTTCATTAAGTAAGAATGAGTCTTCACTTATGAAAATGAGTTAAAATGTATGAATGAGGGATACATTATGGTAAAGGGGATTTTAATCATAAGAACTTAACATTTTCCACTATCCAGTCATCGAGCCTTGGGTTTGGTCCCAAAAAAAGTCAGAGAAATGCTCTGAGGGTGTTTGACTGATAGTATAAACCACTAAATACTTACAGGGGATGGGATATTAGTGATTTTTTTGCCCGATGATGAATGTTACATGCTTTTTCCCACTTCTTTCTACCTACCCAACACTACTCTAACATTTTTTCTTCCTATTGGCAGGTGCATTTAAGCTTGCAACCTTGAAACATTTATTCTTTTGAAAGCCTAAACTATCTAATTCTACCTTATTTCATCCGAGGGCTCAGATTAAACTGATGAGCTCCTCATTATTCCCTACCTATCTACTGATTTGTCAGGATTAAACTGTTTGACAAATATTTATTCACTATCTAAAACATAGAAATTGAAAACATGACAAGTCAAGATTAAACAGTTTAACTCATCATGGATTATGGCATTTATTGACACTCTGCCACAATCATTTATTTAATAGAAAAAGTAAAAATTAGTGGCATTTGAACTTGCTCACTTTCATGTCTTATTTTCATCTTTTTCTTTTTCGGTCTATATTTTTTAAGTCCTTTGATCTTTCTTTTAGGAATTTTTACCCTCTTTTTGATTTTTTATTATTTTATTATTTTTATTTTTTTCAAAATATGGGAAAACAACTTGCAGAAAGCAAGGTATGTACATATTTTACAAGATTATCAAAAGTCAATTCAAAATTATGAATCCTATATTTATAGGACCCTAAAAGAATGATCAAGTATTAATGTCATAATGCGCAGCAGCATGGCTACTGGAGGAGCTGAGGATAAAGACGAAGCTGAACCCCTTATCTGGAAAGCAACTATCAAATAGGAAAGCTTGGACCTATAGAAGGAAAAGGAAACCTTTGTCGCATCTTGTAAGGCCTTTACTAAGGATGAGGCGTCTACTTCAAAAGCTCCAGCAAATATGAGAACAGACGAGGAAGTTAAACCATTTCTACAGGCAGGTATGAATCTGCTACGCAACCAGAAGGCAGTAGAGAATCTGCAAGAACTAATAGACAGCTGCGCAGAGAGAACTAACCCGCCCCCTGAAGTTAAGGATGTGCACAAACTTTACAGGAATAAGAAATGCATTGGTCGGGAGATGCGGCTAACAACGCAGATTGGCGACCATGAAATGGATCAAGTTATTTTGGACTTGGGATAAGATGTGAACGTAATGCCCAAGAAAATTTGGCGGTGAATGGGAGAACCTAAGTTTGAATGGTCCATTATCTAGCTGTGCATGGCCAACTAGTAGAAGATCATACTGTTGGGAAGACTGTAAAAAATTATGGTAGATATTGCAGGAGTTAAGGTACGCACCGACTTTGAGGTCATTCAGATTGTGGAAGATGCAGACCACTATTCTATGCTCCTAGGATTGGATTAGGCAATAGAAATGGGAGGCATCATCAACCTAAAGAAAAGGAGCATGGTGTTTAAGAATGAGGGCACGAGGGTGATAATCCCACTAGACCCTGCGGAAGGAGAGCGGTATACAAAACCCATGCATGAAGAAGAGGATGTGGATCACATCTATAAGTTAACTGCTCGGGATGAAGATTGGATCAATCCTACAGCTGATGGTGTGCTTTGCTGGGAAAAGGACATCGAATGCTTCTCTGAATCTGATGGGGAGATAGAAAATTGGCAGAATCAGTTACATGATGTATCTGCATTGCGATGCCTTACAATCACAAAGAACTTCTAGTGTATATCCTCAATGGTAAGAGAACTGCCCTACTTTGATGGTTCTGTTAGTATTAGAGAATTTTTGTGAGCATTTGAAGTTGAAGTCCCAAGGGAATGAAGGCTATGGGCCCTTAATCTAGCCATGTGCGCAACCCCTGCAAGGTGGTGGGACACGCATAAGGGGACGTTCCAGTATTGGGAGGAGTGTCGCGAGATGATGGTCCTACGGTTTGAACCTCTGGTTCACCTGCGTGTAAAAAATTTCCTTGGCCCAGGGGATCCACGCGAGAACTTGTTCGCATGGATGGAGAAATGGTGTGAACGAACAACAGAGGAATGGGTTCACCTGTTCATTCATGCCTTGGGGCCAATCCCCACTGCATTGTATTTAGATGCATAACTACACCAGCACACCTGCCACTGGGAAACATTGAAGGACGAGTTTGTAGGGACATTTGGGTTAGTAGGTGGAACAGAGGCACTCGAAGAAGCTCTGCAGGATATAGATGCCTTAGTATTTGATGAATCATGCCCATGCGCAGCATAGGGGGCACCAACATGGGAATCACAGATGCAGGATATTTTCAATTGCCACAATTTAGCAATAGAAGAATGTGATGAAGACCAGCGAAATGTCTCTATCCCGGAGTCAGAGGGAGAGCGCGCAGTTGCTGGAACCCCACTACAAAACATCGATGTCACTAAGCCTCTGAAGCTGCGAGAAGTCAACATTGGAATGGAGGAGCAACCTAAGCTGGCTAAAATTGGGGACTACTGGGATGATGATACTGTAGGAAAAGTTTCAAAACTCCTCACAAAATACCAGGACTTATTCCCGACAAAATTCTCGGAACTCAAAGGGATTACAGGGGACCTAGGGGTCATGCGCATTACTGTAAAACCAGATGCGCCTTGTGAAGGAGCACCCCTAAGTACAAAAAAAAGGTCAAGGAAGAAATCGACAAAATGATAGCCGCAGGTATCATCAAAATAGTCTAATAGTCAGATTGGGTAATTCCTATGGTGGTTCAGGAGAAAAATACTAAGGGAGAGATCTGGATCTATGTTGACCTGCGCAAATTGAATGATGCTTGTGTACATGATCCCTTTCCTACACCATTCTCAAATGAGATCCTTGATAGCGTGGGGGGCCAGGAAGCATACTCATTCACGGACGGGTTCTCAGGCTACCATCAGATCAGAATCACACTTGAAGATCGTAGCAAAACTATGTTCGCCACTGGATGGGGATCTTTTCAGTATATTGTCATGCTGTTTGGCTCAAGAATGCCCCTGCCATCTTTTCTTGGGTGGTGGTCGTAGTATTCAAGGAATTCATCCACAAGCTCTTAGAGGTATATTTTTATGACTGGACCATCTTCAGATTGGTAAAGAAGCACGTCTCAAACCTGCACATGATGTTGGACGCCTGTAGAAAGCACCAGATTTCCCTGAATATCAAAAAGTGCATATTTTATGTACCCTTAGGAATCTTGCTTAGTCACATAGTTTTTCGACAAGGATTGATGGTTGATCCCGCCAAAATAAAAGTCATCATTAATCTGGCAGTACCTACAATCGAGAAATAGTTGCACCCTATCCTCAGACATACAGGCTACTACAAGAAGTTCATTCAAGGATATGCGCTGATCACAACACCTATGGAAAAATTTCTAAAGAAGGATGTTTCATTTTTTTTGGACGACGAGTGTCAGAAGAGCTTTGAGCTACTCAAGGAGAAGATGGTCTCTGCGCCTATTCTCATATTTCCGGACTGGGCGAAGGTTTTCCATGTTCACGTAGATGCATCAGGAATCACCTCAGGAGCTGTCCTTACGTAGCCTAGAGATGGAGACATTGACCATCTAGTTGCATTTTCTAGTAGGAAACTTTCTGGTGTGGAGCGCAACTACTCCACTACTGAATGTGAGGGGTTGGCCATGGTCTACGCACTGCAAAAATACCGACATTACCTATTAGTAGGGCACTTCAAGATGCTTACATATCACTTGGATTTGAAGTACCTAGTGAATAAGCCTGTGTTGGGGGGGGAAATATGCTGGTGGCTGCTATTGTTCCAAGAATATGAATTTGAGATCATCGTCAAGCCGAGAAAGTTGAATGCTAGGCCGAACCACTTATCCCGAATCGAGAGTGGCGAGGAACCCACCAACCTAGAAGAAGGATTTCCTGATGCGCAGCTGTTCACGATTTAGGTGGTTGATGCGCACTTCACCAACATCATTCAGTTCCTGACTATAGGGATGGCACTTGCAGAGTATTCGATACAACAAAAGAAAGAATTGGTAACCCGCGCAACGGATTTTACCATCATCGCAGGCCATTTTTATAAGCTGGGAGTTGACGAAGTGCTGAGAAGATACACATTAGAGCATGAATGGCACACCATCTTAGCAGAAGCTCACGGGGGCGTAGCAAGAGGACACTACGCAGGGAAAGCGACGACACAGAGGATCTTGAGAGCTGGGATATGGTGGCCTACACTGCATAATGACTCTCACAACTATTGAAAAGCCTGCGATACGTGCCAAAGGATGGGAAGGACATCATGTAGAGACGAAATACCCCTACAACTGCAAATGGCCCTGCAAGTGTTTGAAAAATGGGCCATCGACTTTGTTGGGCCCATCAACCCACCAGGGAAGAAGATAGGTGCGCGCTACATCATCACTGCAATTGATTATGTAATCAGATGGGCTGAAGCACAAGCTGTGAAGGATTTCATTGCAGACACTGATGTGCACTTCATTTTTGAGCAGATTCTGACCAAGTTTGGCTATCTGAAGATCTTAATGAGTGATAGAGGTACACATTTTTTTAATGAAACAATACAGGCCTTGACTAAAGATTTTCGGATCCACCACGCGAAAAGCACCCCGTATCATCCTCAGGAAAATGGAGCTGTAGAAGTTTTTAATAAGATCTTGGAGCAGGCACTGACCAAGGTCTGTAATGTCGATCACAGCGACTGGGATGTGCGCATCCTGTCAGTTCTTTGGGCCTATTGAACCACCTGCAAGAAGTTGAGGGGGAAGAAACCATTTAGGATAGTCTATGACAAGGAGGCCATTATGCCCATGGAGTATATTGTTCCTAGCCTACGCATCACAACCTTTATCGATATGATGGAGCCTAATATCATGGAGGAACTATTAGCGCAGCTTCTAGCCTTGGAGGAATATCGTTTCATTGCTAACTTCCATCAGCAAGTTCAAAAGGCCCGGGATAAGGCATGGCACGATCAAAATATTCGACAAAAGACATTTGCGGAGGGAGAATTGGTCCTGCTATATGATAGACAGTTTGCGAAACACCCAGGGAAGTTCCATCAACACTGGCTAGGTCCCTATATGGTAAGGGAAATTACTGATGGAGGAGCAGTCTAGTTAGCCACGCTGCGTGGTGATATGGTACCAGGATATGTCAATGGCAGCTGGCTCAAACCATATCGGATCAAATGACTATATGGCCGGAGTAGTTGTATGGGGCAGAATACACACACAAAGGGAGGCAATTACAGGCAGGACCATGGTACACGTAGGGATCGATCGCAGATTTGGAGGCCCAGAGAGGTGCGCTGGGAGCTCAGGGGTGTGTTCAGAGTGCAACAGGTGTGTTGGGAACACATGAGGTGTGAAAAATAGCCGTTGGAACAATAAAACTGGGTAAAAATAAAATTTTACTGTTGAAAGGAGTGGGCAACCAACAATTAATGAGGCGATTTCCAAATATTTTTTATCGTTTACTTGATGGTAAGTTCCTGATAAGTTTCACCCAACCGTTGGTTGATCTCCAAGGCTATAAAAATAGAAGCATAACTCAGAAGAGGGTTCTGTGTATCTTGAGCAGTTTGTGTTTTGTGCGAGTCCGTGACTATTGCACCTTGTTCATGTCTGAGCATGCTGCCCCCTCAGATAGTAGAAACCATGAGTTCATTTTTCGTGCCAGAATGACTGCATCTAATCCCATCGAATCTTCCTAGACCGTGGCCTCGACAGAGTGGGAATCTAAGGAAGTAATGGAAGTTGACCTCGAAGTGGAGGAGGTTATGTCCACGCCAATCCAGGGGAAGCAGAAGGGGAAAGAAAAGGCGCAAGGGTTGGGGAAACCTACGAAATGGGCTGGGGTGAAGCCCCACACCTCTCCTCGAAATGTGAAGTCCCCGTGAACGGTGCCCCATGCACGTTTGCCTAACCCATTGAAGAGACCTCTGTCTTCTCAAGAAGAGGCCCAGATTGCTGAACCAATCAACTAGCTACCGCCCTATGTTCGGCCTCGTAGGCCCTCGACACGCACGCCTAAGAATCTTGATGGCCTACGCACCTATCTGCAAATGCCACTGACTTCGGGTGAGGTCCCCATTATTGGAGAACCTTTTGGCAAACCCCATGAGGTAAAATTCGACGACCACGACCTGGCGAATTTGGAGGCCTTCCTCGAATTGGCACCAGAGCTATATCTCGAAAGGGAATTGGAAGGTGACGGGATAAAAATAGTCCCCATGCCATGGGCACACTGGTTGGCTTGTTCTGGGCTATTAAACCTGTTGAGGATGCCTCACTTTGGCCATTACAATATCACTGACTGACTTGTGTGCCAATTGCTTACCCTGGTCTATGATAGCTGCTTATGGATGTAGGACCAAAAAGGGCCAGACCCTATGTTGCACGTCAGAAAAAAGTATGAGCAAAAGGTCGCCGATAAGGTGTGAAGGACTACCATGTGGAGCATAACACTAGGGCGTTCATGATCAGCACCATCAACGACCCCGGTGCGCAGATGGGTACCTTGTGGTTGGCATGCAAGATGATGCAAAAATGACAGGCTGCCACCATACCTGAATATGTAATTCAGCTAGCTGAATGCTACGAAAAAGGGGTCTACTAAAATTGGTCCCAGTTCCCATGCAACAAATTTCTGGAGAATGTACGCGAAGCCCAGGATCATGGATGAGCATTCTGCTACTCTTGGATGTTGCTTCTCATCGCATTGGTCGCATGGGAAGCCTTGAAGACTCGGTCCTCCCTGAGATCATGCCAGATATGTGCGAAGGGGAGCGATATGCGAATTTGTGGGACTCAAAGGACACACAACATATTGAGGATAATCAAGTCTTCTAGGTCCTATTTCAGAGCGAGCTCACCACAACAATCAATTCCCAGTTGCGCTTGTCGCCAACAGTTTATGATAAGTAAAAAAGCATCGTAATGTTTCAAGTAACCATGCATAATGTACATATCAGATGCTGCAAGGATCCAGCATGGGTTTCAGTCCCATACATGGTTGCTAATGAGGAAATTGACTGCCTAATTATGACTTGGCCTCTACACTGGAAGCTTGGCTTCAAATAAGGTACGAGGGACACTGCAGGGATGAGCACCATGAAGGTCATCCTGCCCAACACCACCAAAGAAACTGGAGGACAGGGAAAAATTACTGGGAAGGAAGTGGACCCGCAGTCATAGAAGGGTTTGCGGCAGGGCAAGAGTACTGGGAATGGCATGGAATTGGCATCACAAAAGGATTCACAGCAGGATCTGGGTGCAGAAGGTCTGGATGCGGGAGGTGCTAATTCCCCTTGAGGTACGAAGCAGACTGGTGACCCTGTTAAAGGGCCATGGAAGAAGAAGCGAGCTCAACTATTGAAACACGACATTAGGAGTTACGCTGACAGAAGAGGACCTAGAGCAGATCGCAGATGCGGTCACCCTGGCTACAGAAGACAAATGGCTAGCTCTGGAAGAACATCAGAAAGCCATAGTTGATACACTCTAGGATGAGCTTCGGGCTCTGTAGCTCAAGACTGATACCTTGCAAACAAGTATGATTTAGGCAAGGCTGACCCCAGCAACAAGTAGCGCAGTAATCAGTATGCCAGAAATACGCCTCTGCCCTCTACCGGGCGCAACCCTCATGCTGAGTCCACCCAACTTAGGAGCACAAGTCTAGGCCTGTGCAGAGGTACAATTGGATCTAGCCCACCTGCCGCATGAACCATTGCAGATCCTTCACGCATCCTTGTTCGAAGAGATTCAACATAGAGACCGTCAAGTGCACCAGCAACTTAGTACAGCTGAGCAGACAATTGAAGAAAAAACTACTGAATTATCTCAGGCACAGACTGCATGCACCCTTGCCATCGTGCAACAGACAGAGGTGGAGCACCTAATTAGTAGGCTCTGCGTGGACGTCACTGAAGATATTCCGGCTTCTTCCACCCCCAGGGGTTGGTTGCAGTGCTAAAGGCCTCAAGGACCGAGATCCAGGCGGTCAAGACGAAGATGGAACAACAGATTGTGGCCTTGCAGGCCAAGTTACAAGCATAAATGCCACCTAAGATAAGGGCCTAGCGAGCTGCTCTGGTTATAGAAGCCACCAATGTCATTACAGGTCAAATTTCTTAGGGTGCAGAACTGTTGGAAACAACTATGAAGCTGTGGACCAAGGTGCAGCGCGAACTTCTCTTGCGCGAAATCAACCAAGTGCTGCGTCAGAAGGAAGAAGAATTTGAACAAATGGAGGCTACACTGACCACTCTGGTCCCCGCTCAGCACTTGGCCCGATTGCACACCAACCATGCGCTCAGAGACAACATGGAATCTCTTCGGCAATCGAAGAAGAATTTGAGTGATCACCTTAAGCCGTGGGCTGATAAGGCCCTCAAGCTATCTCAGGACATCGATATCGCAGTCAAGTTGCTGAAAAAAACTCTGGAGAGTGTCACTGCTGCTACAAAGGGTCCAACATCACAGAAATTGGTGGAGATTGCTCAGAATGATGCTACGTAAAGTGAAGGAGTGCTTCCCCCGCTGGTTGATGCGATCAAGCAGCTTCAAGCGAAGATGCAAAACCCACGGCCACAGTGACTCGGGATGAGTCACAAGATTGTGTTGGGGGCCTGTTGGAATGGGGCTCCCTAAGCCGTGAATTTTTTATTAATTAGTCTAACACAGGGGTTTTGGGCGGGCGGGTCAAAGCCCCGAACACATTGTAATGGGTCAAAGGGTAGACCTAGAGTCCGCAAACCATGGTTTGTGGACCACAGGATATCGTAGGCTACATTGATATAAATAGATGAATAGTTTGAGTCTAGAGGTAGGCATGGATTAAGACTGATGCTACGTGCGAACTGTTAGATCTGTTTTGGGTTGTTTTGGGTAAGGACTCCTGCTGGCTATGTGCGTGAAGATCCTTAGTCCTACTATGTGCGGACCCCGCTAGGATGTGTGCGCGGGCTAGTTTTGGTTGTAAGTGGATCTGAATGTTAATGAATGTGAAGTATTGTTAAAATATCTGTGTGCTATCTGGATTGGTTATGTTTATTGCTGAAGCGTATCTGTGATGATTATTTAGCTACGAATGTATCCGTGTTTTTGCATAAATATATTTGTGATCTATTACTAGCTACGATTATAAATGCTTTGTGATGGTATCTGGTCATGCACATGTGGATGCGAATTTATTGATTAGATCTAATAGCTGTGTTATGGTTATATGTTGAGTACACTGTTAAAAGGACTGCGAATAGGCTCATTCTGGGTAACCCTAGCAAGTTATAATATAGATCTTCCTCGCATTACCTACTCTCTCCCAGGGTGCGGAAACCTGGTTCCAGCACCCTCCCATACTACTTCGGGTGAGACCTTGGCCTGCACAAGTAGGTCACGAGAGAGGAAAGGGCCAATAAGATAGGGGTTTCCGGGCAAACTTAACCTTTGAACCCGGGTCGTGACTCGCTCTATTGGGCCGTGAATACTGTACTCACTTTTTAACACTTATTTCATCCATTTTTACTCTTCTTTATCAAGTCATTTATTATAATTTATCATATAAATCCATATTTTATAATGATTTATGCTCTTATGGATAAATATTATTTCTTCTCCTTTATTTTTAATAAATTGATGATTATTATGCATAATTTTATCAATGATGGTTTATTAATATATTTTGTAACATCACTCACCATTTTAGCCTCCAAGATATTTGTCAGATTTCAGATTTGATCTCCAAATCATCATCAAATATTCCAACTCAAAAATTCGCTAGAATAAGAAGTGACAGTTTTGTGGTTGAGATTCCGGGCAAATGAAGAAGAATCTGGAAAATCCGGAACATGGGTTTTGTCCAGAACGGGCCAAATTAAATTTATTAAGAATGTTTTACCCAGATTCGGCCTGTATTGAGAGAAACACAAGGTTCTTTGAGCACGATTTTCTCAGATTTACTGTTGCGGCCGTCCTCCAAATTATCTTAGCTGCAAATCCAAATTCTACTTATTTTTGTTGAAAGATTGATGGAAATATATTTTCTGGCTGATCAAGTTGTTGGAAACAATCCAATATTTTTATGAGAGATCATATTTGCTATTTAATTTCTCACCTTTCTGATTATAAAAGGAGAGCATGTATTATGTATTGGAGAACAATGGATGCTTATTGAATTCCTTTTGTAACACTGTAATTCCTTGACTCTCGTGATCAAAGAACAACTGATCTAAAAGCTATTCATGTTTGATTAATACAAAGACGTGTTCTCGTTCCATTTCTTAAGCTCTGAAGTAAAACCCAGCGACGTTTCACCGGTGGTTGAGGGCCCGACCCTGGTGGATCGATCCGCTGTTTGTATCTCTATCTTTTCATTATTGTTGTGAGATAGTTCATATTTGTTTTTATTATAGTTTGCAAGTTAATCTGTTTGTTGTTTAATTGCTTATGGATCTTGGTGTGTTACGTTAATGAATTGCATCGCTGTTCCATTTCAACAAGGATCTTAATTCTCGTATTATTCATCTTGTTATTGTTTACTAAAGCTTTGTTGTTCAATATTTAACTCCATTTTCTTGTTGTTCATGTCGACTACTGTTTAATAACATTTTTTGTGGGCTTGGTGTTTAATAGAATTGTTGTTTTAAGTTAATATTTGCTGCTGATCACTTCCGATTCATTAGCTTCAGATTATAGAAAGATTGTTTATTTACATTGTTACAGTTTGTTGTTTATGCACATAGCCATTCAATTACAGATTGCTTTTCATTTCTAATTCTTGCTTTTAATAAGAGTTCTTCTTTGTTTACTTTCAACAACAGTTAGTTCAATTTTGATTTCCCTTTGATTGCTTTAAAGCAGGACTGTCAACTGTAGAGAACATTGGTTATTGCTTCCTCATTCCCAGATTGGTTGTCTTGTTCCAGTTTGATTTCAATTGCATCAATTTCTAGAGGAATGAGTTATTGCTACTGTATCCTCGATTGATGTTTGCAGAGTGAATAGTTAAGTTTCAGAGCATTTGAATTTATGTTATTGTAATTAGATTTCTCTCCAAGCATTTGTTTACTTTTGTATTTAGAATACTGTACTACATCTCACACAGCATTACTCTTGGATAAATTGTCGCCTCGTACTGAGTACACTCTTGAAATAAAAAGTCATTCTCGGATTGATAATTAATGTAGGATAAATAGATGTTAAAAATATACCTTTTATGCCTCAACATTTTGGCGTCGTTACTGGGGAGAGTGTATGCCATTTAGAAGGAGTGATGCACATTTGACCTTTTTTCTACTTGGGAAGAATTGGGTATTAAAGACGGAAGGTAAGAACCTGCGCACCGAGCAAGGAACAGGCTTGCTCACAGCCCGCTTCATAGCAGAATTGGGTAAATTTCTTTCTTTAGGTAGGAATGAAGGCTTGTTTTTTTTTTTGAATAAATAGAAAAGCTAAACAAGACAAAATTCCTCCCAAACCTGAAAAAACTATGGGACCGGTGACCCTTGGGAGAACGACCTTTATTGACGAAATTCTTAAGAAAACTGAATCTCAGTCATCAGTAGGACCTAGGAAATTTATTTCTAGACAACCTGCTAGTTCCCTTCAGGCCACAGAATCACCATTTATAGCCTTTTCTG
The DNA here is from genome assembly GCA_034641835.2 of Pinus albicaulis. Lineage (NCBI taxonomy): Eukaryota > Viridiplantae > Streptophyta > Pinopsida > Pinales > Pinaceae > Pinus > Pinus albicaulis. Next base: position 263,623 of record JAXQQM020085766.1, on the reverse strand, counting down.
AGGTACATAGCCAAATAGAAGAGACTAAGCAAGATTCCCAAGAAATTAAGAATTCTCGTCCAATTTTTTTTTTACAAGAAGGGAAGTTGGCTTCTCATACCCTACTATTTATCAACATGCTTTTTTCAAATTTGGGTATGTACATACTAGAGGCCTTATTTTGGAAATGGCTCCACTAGGAATACTCTTATACATAAGCATATTCGATTTTTAAAGAAGAGTAGATTAGTGGAGAAAATAAAATAAATAAAGAAATAAACACATTTTTTTTTTATTTTATTTTTGTAAAAATAGTTGTTTTTGTTGCAACACGCTGTGGAAATCAACATTAGTGATAAATATTTTAATCTATTTTTGTATGTAGATGCATTATATTGAAAATAAAAACTCTACAAACACCCATATCTATTTTTATCACCAATATGGAAAATTTTCTTGAATATCATATTTTTTTGGCTTGAGGGCTTGATGAAATTTCTGAAAACACAGTTGGGATAGATATGTTTTGGGGGACCAAAATTGAATATTTTTAAAACTTGTTTCTATCCTAAGTAGCCCTTTATTTCTACTTTCCAACCCAATTTGAATCACTCCATTTGGATTTGAAACAAAAAAGTTAGAACCAAAACATTGATAGGGTGTCTAGTAGGAAGCTCAACAACAGAGTTGGGACAGTCATTTTTTGGACGCCTAAATGACTATATTTTTAAAAAATGCTTATATGGTAGATTCCTATATGAATATAGTTTACAAATAAATTTTAATCACTCAATTTTGATATCATATGAGGAATTTATGACCAAAATACTGATTGTCTATCATAAATTAGCACTCTTGACACTTTGTTTTCTCGGTTGTTCATTAACGTATTTGACCCATAAATTCTTCTTGTCTTCAAAACCTGTTTCTATTGGAGATAAATAAATGAATCTTATTTAATTTCCAATTTGAATCGGTTCAATCCGCCATCAACAAAATTCTAAGGTTTGAAATACTTGACCGTTGGTCTCTGAAAGGGCCGAAAATCGAAATGACTCTATTATGTAAGAATGGCAAATTTAACATAAATAATAGCAGAAATAGACATATCAAGGTTAGTATAACACTGTGGGAAATATATCACGATGTATTAAGCCATATTTTTCACAAATCAATAGTAATGATAAACCCTTTTCTTATATCTTTATCTAATATCAAATGAGAGTATGCTCCTAAACCCTTTGTTCGAAACCTCTTATGCATGAAATTTATTTATAAATCGATCATAATGGTTTATGTGGATAATGACCACATAAGTACTTTTTTCACATCAGCTGTCCTTTTCCCTTATTTTTGAATCATTACATAAACATTTCCATATCTACTCACGATTTCAAAATATGCATTGATTTCAGTAATGCGATAATTTGTTGATCATATCATAAGTATGTATGCCTTTCCATGTTGTACAATCGCTGTGCAGTATACTACTCTTCTATTTGCCACAATATTCATACTACATTTCTACAGAAGTTTTTCTGCTTAAAATTTTTGCATGCATCTGTTGCCATTCAAAACTAAAACTGTGGATTCAAGAAAATTGCATACAGAATCATGATTTTTTTATAGGAGAACAACAAGTATGGGGGACAATTCTATTCGCAGCACGACCACACTATTGCAACTAGTAGTAAAGGTTCACGCAACTTGCAAACACACACAATTCTTCAGACATGATGTGCTTGCATGGCTTCCACCTTTTGCATCACTTTCAGTATCCGCTCAGCCTACATTAGCTTCAACAAAGGCCAGTCCCTACATGTCATTCCACAATTTTTTTGGAGGTAACACTTGAGGTAAAATAGCGTAATTTTCTTATTTATTATAAATTTAGGATAATTTCATAAAAATCCATTGAGCATTATTTATCATCATTCATTCCACATCTTTACCACTTCCCATTTTTCAGAGACATCTCATCTTTCAGTTTGAGGGAGTGTTGCTTTCCTTCATTTCTTTCTTATGACCATGTTAGTAATCTTCTTTATCATCCATTGATATTCTTATTCATTCTCAACACCTCCCTTATTCCATGTTGTTTTACACCAAGCATAGATTTCAACAGATTGTAGCAACCACTTTTCTTTGTTTTCTAGCATTACATGAGGACATGCCAATTATTCAGTTTGAGGGAGGAATTTCTACACATGATGGATGTTTTCTACTTTCTTTCTCGTTTAAGGCATACAATTTCATTTTTATACAGTGCAGAAATTGATTTGCATATATCTTTAAAACTATGAACTGAATTCTTGTGATTTCTGGATAACAAGAAGGTACATTAAAATACACAAACCCAGATAATTTCACGGTAAATTAGTTCATAAAATTTCAAAAATTATGCACTATCACCTACAACCATTTTGTTTATATCTCATGATTCGTGCATCAAAACGATCTGATTTTTGAGAAAATGGTTAATGAAGTTTGTTGTTACTTATGTCACATTTTTTTGCAACTTCATATACATATAGTTGAACGTCAACTGTAAAAATTGTTATGCCTTTATCAAGATTGCTAAAATTGAATATTCATTATTTGAGGAAAAATTCATTTATTCCATCCATTTCATGAGTTGGGATGAACAATTTTCTTTGCTTGGTTAACACATGGGTTTTGTCTTTGGGTTGCATGAGGACATGCAATATATTCAGTTTTGGGTTGCATGAGGACATGCAATATATTCAGTTTGGGGGTATGTTGGGCCATGAATACGACCACTTTTTAACACTTATTTCATCCATTTTTACTCTTCTTTATCATGTCATTTATTATAATTTATCATATAAATCCATTTTATAATGATTTATGCTCCTATGGATGAATATTATTTCTTCTCCTTTATTTTTAATAAATTGATGATTATTATGCATAATTTTATCAATGATGGTTTATTAATATATTTTGTAACATCACTCACCATTTTAGCCTCCAAGATATTTGCCAGATTGTAGATTTGATCTCCAAATCATCATCAAATATTCCAACTCAGAAATTCGCTGGAATAAAAAGTGACAATTTTGCGGTTTAGATTCTGGGCAAATGAAGAAGAATCTGGAACTCTGGAACATGGGTTTTGTCCAGAACAGACCAAATTAACTTTATTAAAGAACGATTTGCCCAAATCTGGCCTGTATTGAGAGAAATGCAAGGTTCTTTGAGCACGATTTTCTCAGATTTGTTGTTGCAGCTGTCCTCCAAATTATCTCAGCCGCAAATCCAAATTCGACTTGCTCTTGTTGAAAGATGGATGGAAATATATTTTCTTGTTGATCAATTGGTTAGAAACAATCCAATATTGTTATGAGAGATCATATTTGCTATTTAATTTCTCCTCTTTCTGATTATAAAAGGAGAGCATGTATTATGTATTAGAGAACAATGGATGATTATTGAATTCCTTTTGTAACACTGTAATTCCTTGACTCTCGTGATCAAAGAGCAACTGATGTAAAAGCTATTCGAGTTTGATTAATAAAAAGACGCATTCTCGTTCCATTTCTCAAGCTCTGAAGTAAAACCCAGCGGCGTTTCACCGGTGGTTGAGGGCCCGGCCCTGGTGGATAGATCCATTATTTGTATCTCTATCTTTTCATTATTGTTGTGAGATAGTTCATATTTTCTTTTATTACAGTTCACAAGTTAATCGATTTTTTGTTTAATTGCTTATGGATCTTGGTGTGTTATGTTAATGAATTGCATCGTTGTTCCATTTCAACAAGGATCTTAATTCCTGTATTATTCATCTTGTTATTGTTTACTAAAGCTTTGCTGTTCAATATTTAACTCCATTTGCTTACTGTTCATCTCGATTACTGTTTAACAACGTTTGCTGTAGGCTTGGTGTTTAACAGAATTGTTGTTTTAAGTTAATATTTTCTGCTGATCACTTCCGATTCATTAGCTTCAGATTGCAGAAAGATTGTTTATTTACATTGTTACAGTTTGTTGTTTATGCACATAGCCATTCAATTACAGATTGTTTTTCATTTCTAATTCTTGCTTTTAATAAGAGTTCTTCTTTGTTTACTTTCAACAGCAGTTAGTTCAATTTCGATTTCCCTTTGATTGCTTTAAAGCAGGACTGTCAACTGTAGAGAACATTGGTTATTGCTTCTTCGTTCCCAGATTGATTGTCTTGTTCTAGTTTGATTTCAATTGCATCAATTTCTAGAGGAATGAGTTATTGTTACTGTATCCTCGATTGATGTTTGCTGAGTGAATAGTTAAGTTTCAGAGCATTTGAATTTATGTTATTGTAATTATATTTCTCTTCCAAGAATTTGTTTACTTTTGTATTTAGAATACTGCACTACATCTCACACAACATTGCTCTTGGATTAATTGCTACCTCAGACTGAGTACACTCTTGAAATAAAAGTTTTGCTCGCATCGATAATTAATGTGTGATAAATAGGTGTTAAAAAGATACCTTTTACCCTCAACACCTTCAAGCCAACATCTCCCATATAGGAAATATTTTTAGAGTTTGATTATTACGAAAACCTAATTGAATCATTCCTCGTAATAATTATCCTGAGTAATTTTTATTATTCTCTATTAATAAAAATTAATTAATTAATAATTATTATTGGAGGGAAAAATAAAAATTAATAAAGAATAGAATTAAATATTAAAAATGAAATGATTCATTTTTAAATTTGAATTAATAAATTATAATAACATTCAATTCATTACTAGATTTATTAAATAATTATAAACTAATATTTTTAACACTTAATTAAAAGAATATTTGATTTATTAAGTAAACTATTATGTATAATTTATATTTTATTAATTATTAATTTGATTAATTATGAATAATTATAAACCATTATTAGTTACCTTCTAGGGTTATATTTCTTTAATAAATTTGTCTTTAGATTTTAATTTAATTAGGCTATTTTAGTAAAAAAATTTAGAGAAATATTTTTTTTATAGAGAAATAAAATTTAGTAACATTTAGGTAAATAAAAAATTAAAGCTATTAAATAATTATTTAAATTATTAAAATTAAAAATGAATTAAATTAAATTATAATATTATGTATTATTAAAATTATATTAATATTAAAAATTAAAATTAATTTATTAATAATTTTTTTGGATTAAATAGATTAATAATTTATTTAAACTATTTTATAAAAAAAAATTATAAATTTTTTATTAAAATTAATTTAGTAGTATTATTAATAGGTGATATTATATATATATAAATTATAAATGAATTAAATTTAATAATAATATTATGTACTATTAAAATTAATTTATACTAAATATTAAAATTAATTTATTAAAATTTAGATTAAATATTAAAATTAATTTATTAAAATTTAGATTAAATAGATTAATAATTTTAGTTCTTGTTGGCCCTTGTCATTTTTTCATCTTTCACTATTTATAACCTTAACTTGTGTGTCCTTCTTTCACTCTTCATTCTCATCTTGTCCTGAAGATGGATCCCCGTTGGGATTCGAAATGTCGACCAATTTTTTTCGATACTGTGGATAATCCAGAGATTTTTGCAATGAATGACAGCCACAGAAGCCTAAAAACCACAAATATATATATTTTAAAGCTTTCATATACCTCTAAAAAAACACATCCACCACATCGATACAACACCCACCAATTCAATTTCATGGACTAGGTGTATAAGTAAATGGACTTGTAGGCCCATGAAACTTGTAGGGAGCTCGTTCTCAAATACACATACAATTTCTGCAATTTTCTTCTTCCATTTTGACACTTCAAATTCTTTGATCTCCTTAAATGTCACCCACCTAATATAAGAATACTAAATTAGTATGAACCTTTAGGCAAACATTAAAATGCAATACAATATCTCTATGTCTCTTACACATGAACATTCCATACCACATACCTTGCAAATGCTGACAATTGACTTATGGCATTCCTCAAGTCATTGTTAAGACATGGATCCCCCCTAATTTCCAATGGCATGATATGCTGTCTAACACATTTATCAAAGATAATCGTTAGTTATTTTTTCACACAAAAAATATCATAATATATTTAATACCTAATCAATTTTACCAATAAATGTTAAATATTGATTATATATAATACCTCCATGAAATTATGAAAATCACATGTTTTAAATCCTGTGATATGTCCATCAACTGTAAAAGCTTTATTTAATGATGACCCATAGCTATTAGGTGTCCTTTTTTAATGTATGACATTTTTTGTTGGTATAACTATTTATTTTCAAAATCCATGGAGCTTCTTAATATTTTTCATTTTCCCAGTTTGGACACAAAGGTTTTATATCAAATTTGGTACACAAAAGAGCAATATCTCTCCTCAAATACAAGGTGTCATTCTCTTGCCTGCTATATGTCAAAAAATTGAATCTAGGACAATTTTGAAGATGTGCATGGGATCTAATAGGTGAGATATTAATAGATCCTTCCAATATGGGAGCTCATAAAACATGGATTTCCTTTTCATCCCTTATGGCATCTTAATTACATCTTGTTCTGGTTCTTCAATAGAATCACCCCCATCAAAAAAATATTGGCAAGCTTTCAATTCAATATCTTCATACCTCTTAAGCCAATTAGCCAGACCCATAATCATGGGAGCGCCTATATTTTCAACTTTTCCATCAAATTGATTCTTATGGTGGTTTTTAAACCTATGATCTAGTGGTAGGAAAACCCTGTTGTTTGCATACATAAATTTATGAAGATATTTAGAATACCATCATTGAAATTGTTCTACACATCTTGGACATGAAAATATACCTTTTTTTTGAAGCCCTGCAATTCAATAAGGTTAATAACGTCAAAATAATAGTATAAAACTAAGTATGAAAGTTGGGTTGACAATAAATTATGAGTGTAAATACGTAACTTTTTTTATCTGGCCGGAACAACAACCAAGTCCTCAGAAATCATGAATAGTGCAACATAGCATACGATACAACATGACGGACCTATTTGATGGAGGACGTGATATTTAATATATTCTTATTCCTTTCCATAGCAGTAGCATCTCATCAATAAAAGGTGCAAGATAAAAATCTATGTTTTTAACTTGAAGTTTTCCTGGAACATTGAGAGTCAACATAAGGTGCTCCTTTCTATCACTCATCCATGGGGGAATATTGTATGCTATCAATCCAAATGGCCAAACACTATAATTTGAGCTCATGAAAGAGAATGGGCACACTCCATCAATTGAAAGACTAAACATGATACTACAGGGTTCATCTTTGAATTTTGTTGGCCATTTTTCCTCTATGTGTTTCAATGCTTTGGAGTCATCCTAAATTCACATGAATCCATCTTTACTCTGATTCTTTGCATGCTAGTCCGCTAATTGTGCAAGTGACTTGCAATGAAACATTCATTGAAGCCTAGGTATAATTGGCATGTGACATAAAACCTTCTTTGGAACTATAGGACCTTGTACATCTGCACAATATCTCTTCTCTTTACATACAAGACATTATACCTTGTTCCGATATTCATCTATGTATAAAATGAAATCATTTTTACATGATTTAATTTGACTATATTTAATCCCCAACTCAACCAACAACTGACACGCCTCTCTGGAAGTTGATGGCAACACATTCTCTTCAAGAAATATTTTAGTTTATAGTTCCCTGTAAGATTGACAAAGATTAGATCAATGAATGTTTGACTTATGATGAACATGTTTGATATCTCAATATATATTATGAATATTCATATAAAATATATGGTTTTAAAGTCTACTTAAATAAATATAAACGAAGTTTATTAATTTTTACGAATTACGTAGACCAATTAACAATGCATTATAAGAAATATATTTCAACTCACTTCAATAGGGTGGTGAATCCTTTGTCTGACCAACCAAATAGTGACTTGATTTCTAATAATATTAATGTGCATGCCAGTTTTCAGGTTCTACTTGCACCAAATTTGAACGTAGGTGTCTTTTTCTCTTTGCTTGATGGAGTCTTTCAGCAGGTTGTTATCATCAACATTATGTTGGTGGTAACTACCCATGTCGTCATCATTACTGTCAACCATATGATCATTATTGTCATCATTATTTCTATCCCTGAAGAAACCTGTAAGCATTTCATTCAATTATTCTTCATGCAGTGCATTTTAATTGTCATGGCCATCATCATTAAGGTCACTAGGTAGCATATTGCAGTCATTAGTGTATGAAAATCTCATCAACTGTTCAAATTTCTTAGGTGGTATATTTCTCTTTGAATATGGTTTTTTCAACCTTATATGGTTTAAAGGATGGTTTGGATCATCGTTTCCAAATATTAATATCCAAGTTGGATCAAATTGGGTATTAGTAGCCATTATTTTATCATAATATTCTACCTATCGACAAACACAACCATTACTTAATGTTTGGAAATAATTGGATAAATCATAAATATATCAATTTCAAAGAAGTATAATCAAATATTGATTAAAAAATCCCATCCCATGTACTATAGTCTTGACCAACCTATTCTTCAGTGAAATTATTTGTTGTGGCTTAAGTATCCATTTTCATATCCTCTTCCACCCACTGTGTTCTTCGCGATTTAACAATTTTAGGTCCACACCCATGTACATATGTTTTTTTTCTTTTGCTAGTTGAATGCTTAGGCTATGCACTTGTTCCAATCTCCATCTGAAATATCAACAACACACATTAATTTATTTAAAGATTGGATAATACACTATAAATTATAATAATACTATGAAAAAGGATGGACATATCACAAAATGCTTCCTAAGTTAAGTCAAACTTTGATAATTACCGTATGTCCTATGACATCCGTTGTGTCCTTATTTAATATGACACGATATGTTGCATGGCCTCGTCTTTCCCCTATAATACATAACATATTCAATGATGTTTAGTACACGAATTATATCATTTGAACCAATATGCTATCCAACATAAAACCTCACTTTACTCATATATTTGACATATTGATATCATCTTTTGGATTTGAAAAAAACAACATATTTTATATAAATTTATCTCATCTATGTTGTAGAATTTGTGAATTCATAAACACCATCCTCCTTTGGTTGAGGTTTCTTTTTATTCTTACCTTTATTGTATCTGCAGATTCTATATCTGATTCTATGGACACCCACTTTATTCTCGTTAATTTAGTAGGTCTACATCATCCATGTCCTCTGTCCATGGCCTCCTCTAGATCCTGTAATACACAAAAATTCCATTAGTCACATAACATCTATGCACTTCGTTGTTACTCCATCCAATCAATCAATTTAAGCTCAACTGGTTTTCGCTGCACCTTTCTAACTAAAGTGCCCCTATTTTCAATATATACCCTTTTTGTTAATTTCTACTCCCAATATGGTGACATGACACAACTCTTATAAATATTAGATGAGGATTATGAAAAATAATGGAATTGTTTTTCTTTTTATTTTTCATATTTTCCTTAACTTAATTCAAACCATTCATCCATAATTTTAAACCACCAAATATCTGTATTTTTGTATATTTAAAAAAAATCCTTTGGCTCTATATGTTAGAGAATATACTATTTTCAAATTTCGATTTTTAAGTCTTCTAAATGAACTCAATATGTAATATAATCATTAGTATAAGTTAAATTGTGGATGAGATATATTTTCAACGCCACCATCCACCCTATCAAGGAGTAAAGAGTGAGTGGAAAGGGCGAAAATGTTTGTGTCACATGTATACATAATCACTAAGAAACACAACCTTTAAAGGTGAAAATGTGTGTATGTGACTATAACTAGTGGATTGTTACATTATGAGTCATTGAATATTAAAATAAAATTAGAAAATTTGGAATCACACTAAATTCATTAGTGGGCTAGGAAAATAATATGACATAAAACAACCTTCATTGCAGCGTCAAAACACCATTTATAGGGATTTACACCAACCAAAATTTCAACTTATCCCATGTGCCTATGCACATTGCATATCCAATGATGGTATTCAATTAAACCTCATAAAAAATGAAAATAACATGGAAGCCTCCCACATCGACATTGCAAAGTGTAAAGATGACAATGAATACAAATTAGACCAAATCGAAAAAAAAAAAACCCCGCCAATCTATAATTGGCACACACAATGGATAAACATATTGTGTATCCCAAATATTCAACCAAAATAACGTAATACATTCACCAATTGCATATTGAGGGATATTTGAAGTTCTGTGTGAAGTTGGAGCAATGCGTTGAGGCTATGAATGCAAATAACTAATCGATTGGATCTCTGTTGATGGTGGTTAGAGATATTGATGAACCTATCATCCCTTGTTATGGTTTTTGATAAAAAAAAATTGATTTTTGGGTGTGATTTGGCCTCTAACAGTCACGAAATCAATTTTTGCATCTCATTCACCCCCTAACATAGATGAAAATAAAACCCATGTCCATCCATTTTGCACTATTTCTATTTAAAACAGTTAGAGGGAAGGGAGAAAAATGTAGGGAGAAAAGAGAAGGCATTTTCCACAACCTGGAGGAAACAAAATCTCCCTAGGAAGTCAAAAAAAGTCAAGCAACAATAGAGGAAAACAAGAAAAGGGATCTGATTCTTGCAAGAATGAGGTATTTCATACCCAATTTATAGATTTTCACATGTTTCCATTGCTTGTTTGAATTGTATTTTTTATTTTTTAGTTTCAAAATTATGAAGGAAGAAATTAGGGTTTATTTTTTAATCTCTAATTTTAAAATAAAAATTTATTGTACATATATAGGGACATGACAGTGAGAAACTGAAAGAGGCAATGGATTCTAGATTGGGGTAAGAAGTAGTGAATAAAATAGAAGCTATGGGATTTTCCATGCTTTCCAAATATGTGGAAGAACGTACTAAAGGAATTGAAATAGACTTGTTAGCGTTCTGTAATTTTCTAGAGATTGTGAGATCTAATCACATAGGCCAACATCAAACCAACTTTGGAAACTAGGATCTAGCCATGCCAGTTTCAGAGAGGGCTCTCTCTATAAGATTTAACTTTGTTTGTATAGGTTTTTATGCTAGTTATGATGGTACTTGGGTTTTGGGTGTTGGGTTTGGAAAATTGATTGTATTCAATGGATTAATGTCTATTGGGAAATGGAGTTAAAATATAAATGGATGGTTGCATCAAATTTTCACAGAGTAAACAAAAGGAAAGCTAGGAATATTTACTGGGTCTTCCGAATTTATAAATGGATTGCGCATTTATATATGAAAATATTCGCGTAATCATTACAGAGTAATTAAGAATTTATTTTATTTTTTAGTGGAAAATATTATCATTGTAAATGCAGCCAGAATAAGGTACTCATTAGTAAATCCTATTCATCACGATTTCTAATTTACAATTGGAATTGAGATGATTACAATGAAAGATGACAATGAAACATAACAACAGAAGAAAAACATGACCAATATTTAAGCCACAAGAATCCTGTGAATGGTCTGATTATTATTGATACTCTAGTGCTTTGAAAAATCTTACAGTACTTCAATAGAAAACAATAGTTTTGATCTCAATCAATCAACCTTTGATACTTCCAAAACTGAAGTATTTATACAAAATATTACAACAACAATTCCTATAATATAGTCTATAATAGACTTAAACATAAAACTCTAACTATTACAAAATTATAGCTTCGGTGGAATGCGCTTTGCAACTGCAGGTGTTGATGTAGTGGGACAATTAAGACATGGACCATATTTTACTGATGTGATGCCAGACTGAGTGCTGTGCCGGCGTATGAACTGTTGCATGAATGCCCTTTCTACTCTTGCAGTTATAAATAGATCAACTTTGTGAAAAGCCTTTGCCCGACTTGACCCTTTATGTATGTTTTCTACAAGAGTCCTTTCTACCGTGTTTTAACCCATTTTCTAAACAAAACAATGTAAAAACTCATTACCTGGACTTGAAATTATGTAGATTTCAATTATGAACTTTATCACATCCATAGAAAATTGCACATCGCATGCTTTACAGTTTATGATAAGAGAAAAGGAATCGGCGATGCGATGCGAAGAGGGAGGTGACGTGGCAGGTAAGGTGGGACTCGACCGCATCGCAAATCGCAAGTCAGAAGGTTTTTCTATAAGAAGTGGAAGGTAAAATCTAAAACATGCGGAGTGTGGGGAGAGAGAAGTGACGTGGCAGGTAAGGTGGGACTGACTGCATCACAAATCACAAATCTTAGGTTTTGTTATGAGCGTGGGGGTTAAATACTAAAACTTGAGAAGTACGGTATGTGATTGGGACCCACCTGCATCGCACATCGCAATATTTATGTTTTACCACAAATCACAGAGTTTTAGAGTTTAGGAAATGTGGCAAACGCTAAAATAAACGAAGTGCGATTTGCGCTAGTGGAGGATGATGTGGCAGGGTGGAGATGGAGCCCACTGCATCGGCGGAGTTTATAAAGCGGCGAAAGGTTTCTGCAATAAGGTAAGGTGTATGAGGTTTCATATTATATGATATGTATTGCAAGCGGCCTGAAGTGGGGGGCAGAGCTGTTGTGGGGCCAACTACATCGAAAATTAAACAAAATACAGTGCAGGCGCTTAACAGCAAGGTATAAAATGTGCGATGCGATATATCACAAATCGACGATCAAAATTTTTAAGGTTTTGCTGCGATGCGAAAAGTTATAATTTACGAAATGAAATGGATGGTGAGGGAAAGGGTGACGTGTCAGGGAGAATGGCCCCACTTCAATCACAATTGGGGAAATTGGGAAAGCGGAGGTAAAAAAATGATATAGCGGTGAAAAAGGTAAATTAGAAATATAAAGCGGAAAGTTGGAAAAGGGTGAAGTTTAATGATTTTAAAGGAAAACAAAATGAAAGGAAGCGGCAGGTGAATGGGTCCCACTTCAACGTATATTTCATTTAGAAGGTTTGTAGGAGACAACAATTAAAAGGATTTTGGGATTTGGCTGATGCGAAAAGCAATGTGGGTCCACCAATGAAACATGGTAATGCAGAGTTCCAAAGTTTTTAAAATTAATTCCCTTTGAGCACTTTTAACTTATAATGGGTCTTCGAAAGCTTGGATAAGCCATTCTTTGCCAGTTTTGACGTTTTCGATAGAATTAAAACCTGTATTTCCCAAACATATTAAAAATTATTTAATCACATTTAAATGATGTGATTAAATCAATCAAAACATACTTGCTTATCTCCTAATGCTGCATTTAGATGTGCAAGAATATTTTTCCTAAGGTTTTAACATTTTTGGAAATAATTTACAATAATGGAATATTATTTACAATATGAAAAATCTGAGATGAAATAATCAATCACCTTGAGATCCTATAGATTATAGGACCCTAATATTGGCTTCATCCGGGGATGGCACTCTCCCTGTGAGGTGCCAAGGAAATCATAGACTAGTAGCTTAATCCATTGGGTTGATGATGGAAATGTGGGTGCAGGCGTTAAGGAGAGTTGTTCAAACTTGGTTACAATGTTCTCTAACTTAGGAGGAATTTGTTCTTGATCTCCTTTTTCACTCTCATTCATCAAATTCTTTAAAATCTAATTAATAAAATGCACATTGGAAGATAAAAGTCCCTTTATAATCTTATTGGTTTATAAACAATGTTTACCCCCTTCGAAACCTTTAAACCCACTTTAACCAAAGTTTAAAATCCCTTCGGATTATAATAATTGACTTTTAAAACAATGTTCAAAAGCTTCGGAATTAAGGTCGGACCTCAACACTTTGATAAAAATCTGTTAAATAAACCTTTCGGAAACATAATATTATAATGTGCTTTAAACAATGGTTAAAGACCTTTGAAACGGGGTTTGGATCTCAAACCTCTTAATAAAACTTTGTTGCAACAACTAATACCGAAAATTATACCATTAACCTGTTAAATTACCCCACGCGATCATCAAGCGTGATTCCGTCGATCACGATCGAACAGTTATCGCGTTCATTCGACCTCCGAGCTTTATCTCCCAAAAGGCATGCGAAATGGGCTGTTTTGGCACTGTGACGTGTCAGCACACGATACGATCGCGTTCAAAAGAAATAAAACCACTCACCATCCAAAACCGGCGCGACAATAGTGTCTGGTTTTCTTGAAAACCACTTATCCTCAAACTTTGTTTAAATTGTGTTTTAAACATGGATTTCACTGTGTTTCAGGTTTAGTTTCAAATTCACTTGGAACCTACGTTTCCGCTGCATAACCCAATAGACATAGATCTATGATCACTGCTGATCTTCAAGCAAAGTAAACAGAACCTCGTCAACTCCAATCTCAATCAAAGAAAACCATAACTTATTATAGTTATTCCAACCTTTTATACAAAGTTCAATAACTCAATTTATACACAGAGACTAATACATTCAAATTGCACTCAATTTTCTACACAGAAGATATATAACCCAATGGATTTCAAAGGGATCCGAGAAATTTCCAAGTAATAACAGATAATAGAAATTCTCCAATTTTATTAAAACAGAGGCAAAACCTCTCAATCAACTCTTCTACAGCCAAATACGGTTTTCCTCCTCTGCAAAGGTTACAATTTATAGCTCTTACATAACAATCGACCTCTTCTTGAGGATCAAATTCTTCTATTTTAGACAAAATCTTAATTACTTCATATCTTCCTAGATTCTATCAACTGAAGCTAAATACGCTGAAACAAATCTAAATATGTTCAATCCTCCTAAATACTAGTTCAACCCTATCTAGTAAAGCTGGAAATTGACAGCTAAAGCTACCAACACCTTTGCTTGGAACATTTTTTTGGATTTTTGGAATAATTGATGAAGACTTTTGTCTCTAAGCCTCATGCCCCTGCATCATACTCCCGAGGACAAAAATCTTCATGGGCTCCTTCCCATGAGCTCTTCTATAAAACTGCCCCGTTTCTGCAACATGGTTTCTATCATGTAGGTAGCATCCTCAATTGGCTGATCCTTCCACTTGATCAAGTATTGAAAATACTCCTGTCCCCTGGTCTTCTTAAACACTTTCTTGTCTAAGATCCTCTCTGTCTGTAATGGTTTTGCTGTGGGTAACTGCTTTACCCAGTCAATCTGTTCTCTGTCTTCTGGTTTGTCATATGTGCCACCATCTTCATATCTATACAAATCAACAACATTGAATATTGGAGATATTCTAATATCAGATGGTAATTCAATCTCATAAGCATTTGCAGAAAACTTTCTCAATATCTTGCATGGTCCTATCTTTTTGAATTTTAACTTGTTATACTTCTTCTTTGGAAATATTTCTTTTCTTAACTGTGCTAAAACCAAATCACCAACTTCAAAATTAACTTCTCTTTTTCTCAAATCTGCTCTGTTATTGTACTTGATGCTATTTTCTTGTAGCTGCTGCTTTACCTGTTCATGTATTGCTTGAATTTCTGAAGCAACTCCTCTCCTTCAGCACTTCTCATTTATGCTTTTCCCAAGTTCCCAAATTCAGATACTCCTCTTGGGTGCATCCCATAAACTATATGGAATGGAATCTGTCCTATACTTCTATTAGGTGAGTCATTATATGCATATTCTGCCTATGGTAAAATATGATCCCACTGTTTAGGATGTTCTCCTGCAAGACTTCTAAAAATATTACCCAAACTTTTGTTCACTACTTCAGTCTGCCCATTAGTCTGAGGGTGATAAGCTGAGCTGAAACTCAGTTTAGTACCAAGATTCTTCCACAATGTCCTCCAAAAATGACCAACAAATCTGGTATCTCTATCAGAAACAATACTTTTAGGTAACCCATGTAATCTGAAAATCTCCTTGAAAAACAAATTGGCAACATGAGTAGCATCACTGGTTTTATAACATGGAATAAAATGTGCCATCTTTGAAAATCTGTCAACTACAACATAAATTTCATCATTTCCTCTCTGTGTCTTAGGCAATCCTAAAACAAAATCCATACTTACTATATCCCAAGGTCTGTCTGGAATAGGCAATGGAATGTACAAAATTGAATTTTGACTTTTCCCCTTTGCATATTGACAAATTTTACAATTCTTCACATAATTTTCCTCTTCAGCCAAAAATAAAAATGATTTAATTGCTCATAAGTCTTATCAACACCAAAATGTTCAGCAAGTCCACCACTATGCTTCTCCCTGATTAAATTTTTTCTCATGGAACAATTTGGTATGCACAACTGATTTCTTTTGAACAATAAACCCTCTTGCAAGAAATAATCTAACCACTGACTTTTGTCTATCAAAACAGGATTACAGCATGCTTCAAATGCTTCTTTGAAATCCAAATCCATTTTATAGAGTTCTTTAAGAAAATCAAAACCTACCACTTCAATTTGACTTTCTTGGACAAGAATGCTTTTTCTACTCAAGGATCAACAAAATTATTTGCTTGACCACTTATATGCTTCAAAACAAAGTTAAAACTCTGAAGATATTCAACCCATTTTGCATGTTTTTGATTCAATTTAGGCTGCTTCATAATATACTGTAAAGCATGATTATCTGAATATAGCACAAATTCTTTAGACATTAAATAATTTCTCCACGTCTTCAATGATTGTACAATTTCATAAAATTCTTTGTCATAAGAAGAGTACTTCCTTCTTGTCTCATTCAAATTCTCACTGAAATATGCTACAGGCCTATATTTTTGACTTAATACAGCCCCAATAGCTTCTCCACTAGCATCACATTTTACTTGAAATGGTTTATTAAAATCAGGAAAAACTAAGACATGTTTCTCAGTTATCTTTTGCTTCAAAAACTAAAAATTTATTTCAGCTTCAACAGTCCATTTAAATGGCTGTTTGTCCTTCTTTATGGTTTAAATGATAGGTGCATTGATCTTACTAAAATTCCTTATGAATTTTCTATAAAACCTAGCAAGACTGTGAAAACTTCTTACCTCAAAAACATTCTTTGGTGAAGGCCACTCCACAATTGCCTTTATCTTCTCTGGATCCATTTTTAATCCTTCAGCAGAAACAAAAAAACCCAGATATACCAATTCTTCTTTCAAGAATGAACATTTCTTTAAATTTATCAGTAAATTCTCTTGATGTAACTTCCTTAAGACATAATTAAGATGTCTCAGGTGTTCTTCCTTTGTTTTGCTGTAAATTAATATATGATCCAGATATACTATTGCAAATTTACCAATAAACTCCTTTAATACTTCATTCATGAGCCTCATAAAGGTGCTAGGTGCATTTGATAAACCAAAAGGCATTACCATCCATTCATACAATCCCTCATTTGTTTTAAAGGTTGTTTTCCATTCATCACCTTCCCTTATCCTAATCTGATGATACCCACTTTTCAAGTCTAGTTTTGAAAAATATCTTGCTCCACTCAAACAGTCCATCAAATCTTCAATTCTAGGTAAAGGAAATCTATACCTGATTGTTATTTTTTTGATTGCTCTTGAATCAGTGCACATTCTCCAACCTCCATCTTTCTTCGGGCTTAATACTGTAGGTACTGCACAAGGACTCAAACTTTCTCTGATCAAACCTTTGTCAACCAATTCCTGCACTTGCTTTCTGATTTCTTCATTTTCCATAGGAGTCATTCTGTAAGCTGATTTGTTTGGCAGATTTGATCCTGGAATCAAATCTATCTGATGGTTGATTCTTCTTACAGGTGGTAATTCAGCAAGCAAATCATCCACAATAATATCACAATAATTCTCCAACATTTCTTGAATTTCAATTGGCAAATCAGAAATTTTAGTAGACCTTAGGTTTGCAAACTAAAGTAAAATTTACCTCATCATCTTCAATCTCCTGCAAGTATTATTTTCCACTCAACAATTAAGTCTTTGGATCATACTTTTTACTTGATGCATATCCTTTTTCCATAGGTAATAATGTTTGATTCATACCATCTTTAAAAAGATTGTAAGGGTTTCTCTTCCCATCATGTACTACTGCTCTGTCATACTGCCAAGGTCTACCCAGCAATATGTGACACACATCCATAGGCATCACATCGCACATGATTTTATCTTTGTAGCTGCCCATCTGCAATTCTATTTCACATTGTTCCTTTACTATCAGCTGATGTCCCTTATGAAGCCATGACACCTTGTAGGGTGTTGGATGTTCCCTTGTCTTCAATTTCAACTTCTCTATCACCTCTGTAGAGACCAAATTATCTATACTGACACTATCAATTACCAATTGACATCATTTCCCTTGAACTTTGCACACACTTCTGAACAAAGTCTTTCTCTGTGCTAGTTCAACAACTTCCTTTGTTTATTTCAACAAGACCTTGTTAACCACCAAATATTCTCCCTTCTCTGGCACAATTTCTTTCTCTGTTTCAAGCAACTTTGCTGCTTCCTCTCGAGTCTGAGAAAAAAATGAATTTCTCTGGCTTGTCCCCACATTCTCTTTCTCTGGACATTCATAGGCTCTATGTCCTAATTTGTTACATCTGTAACATCTCACTTCTCTTCCTCTGCTTTTGCCTCCTCTTCCTCTGTAAGGACTCCTTCTACCACTTGTATCACCTTCTGTGGGTGCATACTGAGGTGAGCTACTGCTAGCTCCATCTCTTGGTGCTGTAGATCTTCCTCTACCACCTTGACTTCCTCTTCCTCGGAAAGTACCTCTTCCTTTAGTAGATTGCTTTCTTAGGAGTTTTTATTCAGCTTTTAAGGCCATCTGGTAAGCCTCTTCTACTGTCTTAGGAGACAATATACTTATCTCATCTTGAATCTCCATTCTAAGACCATTTATGTACCTGAAAATATTCTCTGCTGTATCTTGAATTTGTCCTGCTCTTATGCTTACTTTGTAAAATTCTTCTGTGTATTATTTTACTGTCATTAATCTCTGTCTAAGATTTTGCATTTGTCTAAATAATGAAAGCTGACAATCACTAAGCAAAAACTTACCTCTCATATTTGCCACCATTTTGTTCCAATTCTTGATTGGCTGTTTACCAACTCTCCTTCTCTCTGCTTGCACTCCATCCCACCAAAGTGCTGCATGTCCTTTCAACCTTGTGACAAAAAAATTAACTCTCTTTTCTTTACCCATCTCTTCATAATCAAAGCATTTATTCATTTCATTGATCTAGTCTATCAACTCTTCTGCATTCAATCCTCCTGCAAAAGATGATACTTCAAGTCTAGGCCTGGATGTAGATCCTAAAAATGATTTAAAGAATCTCATATCAGGAGTAAGCTCAACATTTTCTTCTTCTTCTTCAGCTTTAGGTTCACTAACATCTTCAGGATCTCTCTGTTGTCCTATTTCCATTGCTTCCAACTTGGCTTGAATCTGCTGCATAGTCTCTAGTACTTCAGCATTTTCAAATGGTCTACCTCTTCTTCTACCAACTCCACCTTTACCAATTCTGACAGCCATGCTGGATTTCTTTTTCTGACTCTTGTAAGCTTGTTCAATATCTAAAAAATGCTCTGAAGATGACTTTGATACCACAAATGATGGCAGTGTGGGTGCATGCGTTAAGGAGAGCTGTTCAAACTTGGTTACAATGTTCTCTAACTCAGGAGGAATCTGTTCCTGATCTCCTTTTTCACTCTCATTCATCAAATTCTTTAAAATCTGATTAATAAAATGCACATTGGAAGCTAAAAGTCCCTTTATAATCTTAAAGGTTTATAAACAATGTTTACCCCCTTCGAAACCTTTAAACCCACTTTAACCAAATTTTAAAATCCCTTCGGAATATAATAATTTACTTTTAAAACAATGTTCAAAAGCTTCAGAATTAAGGTCGGACCTCAACACTTTGATAAAAATCTGTTAAATAAACCTTTCGGAAACATAATATTATAATGTGCTTTAAACAATGGTTAAAGACCTTTGAAACGGGGTTCGGATCTCAAACCTCTTAATAAAACTTTGTTGCAACAATCCGTCGGTTTTGACCTTTCCATTAAACTCGCAACATTCCATGCGATCACCATTGGATCTCCATCGATCACGATCGGACAGTTATCGCGTTCATTCGACCTCCGAGCTTTATCTCCCAAAAGGCACGCGAAATGGGCTGTTTTGGCACTGTGACGTGTCAACACACGATACGATTGCTTTCAAAAGGAATAAAACCGCTCCCATCCAAAAGCGGTGCGACAATAGTGTCTGGTTTTCTTGAAAACCACTTATCCTCAAAATTTGTTTAAATCATGTTTTAAACACAGATTTCGCTGTGTTTCAGGTTTAGTTTCAAATTTACTTGGAACCTCCATTTCTGCTGCATAACCCAATAGACATAGATCTATGATCACTGCTGATCTTCAAGAAAATTAAACAAAACCTCGTCAACTCCAATCACAATCGAAGAAAACCAGAACTTATTAGAGTTCTTCCAACCTTTTATACATAGGTCAATAACTCAATTTATACACAGAGACTAATACATTCAAATTGCACTCAATTTTATACACAGAAGATATACAACCTAATGGATTTTGAAGGGATCCGAGAAATTTCCAAGTAATAACAGATAATAGAAACTCTGAAATTTTATTAAAACAGAGGCAAAACCTCTCAATCAACTCTTCTACGGCCAAGTTCCGATTTCCTCCTTTGTAGAGGTTACAATTTATAGCTCTTACATAAAAATCGACCTCTTCTTGAGGATAAAATTCTTCTATTTTAGACAAAATATTAATTACATCATATCTTCCTAGATTCTATCAATTGAAGCTAAATATGATGAAAAAATTCTAAATCTGTTCAATCCTCCTAAATACTAGTTCAAGCTTATCTAGTAAAGCTGGAAATTGACAGCTAAAGCTACCAACACCTTTGATTGGAACATTTTTTTGGATTTTTGGAATAATTAATGAAGCATTTTTTCTCTAAGCCTCATGCCCCTGCATCAGCTGATCTCAAATATGCAACATGTTCTCTTATAAAACCTCTATGACTGAAAATATCAAACTGAAATCATAACTTTCTGCACACTGAAATCTGAAACACACTGAACTGAAATATGGAAAGAATTCTTGAAAACATACTAAAAACATTGAGCTTATTTGCACACTACTACCTACCATATACTTCTGAAACTTATGTTGAATTAGGTAATAAAAGAATGGCAATGAAGCCAGTGAAGTAGATGCATAAGAAAATGGAAAACTTTACTGTTTGTCAAGAAAATCAGCAGTATAACTTGATTATGTGTCCTCATAACCAAAGTTATAATATGAAATGGCAACTGCTGATGTATTTGACCCTTATAAAGAGTATATGTTTGAGCATTTGAGCTAAGAAGAACCTTCATATACTCTGCTATAGGATCAATAAAAGCATGATGTATGGTATTTTCTTCTAGGCCTTCAATGACTAATTGAGTAGTTGTGTCCTCAATATTAAACCTTGAACCCACATCTTCAGTTTGGTACTTGAAAACAAAATCAACCTCATTATGTAAGTCAAGAGGTAGTAAAATTTCCTCTCGCTTAGGGGAAGGAAGAATTTCCAAGAATTCTTTAGGATCTCGGAGATTGTATGACTAAATTTGAGAATTTAAAAGTTCAATAATAGTTTCATATCTTTCAACAAATATCTCTAGAAAACATGTTTTAGCTTCAGGACTACATTTCCTTGATTTCAAAATGCGAAAGAGAGCCTCTAGGAAATCTTCATCAAGCTGAAATTCTGATAACTGATTCTTGAACGCATTTAAAACTTCATGAGATAGAAGGTTTGAACAAACCTTGTCATCTTGTTGAGCAGGAACTTTGGTGAACATGTTTTGGAGTCGCCATGAATGCTCAAAAGCTAGGTTCTTTGAATCATGGAGTTGCCAGGTCAATAATTGGAGCCTTCTTGTGTCTGATCACTGCCCACCATCAGTGATCAGATCTGAAGTTTGATGTGATTCCCTGAGGAAGATAAGAGTTTTTTCTTCCCTAGTATAGTCACTAAAATGTTAGCATTCTGTAATTTGCTAGAGATTGTGAGAACTAATCACATAGGCCAACATCAAACCAAGTTTGGAAACTGGGATCTAGCCATGCCAATTTCAAAGAGGGCTCTCTCTATAATATTTAACTATGTTTGGATAGGGTTTTAGGCTAGTTATGATGGTACTTGGGTTTTGGGTTTTGGGTTTGGAAAATTGATTGTATTCAATGGATTAGTGTCTATTGGGAAATGGAGTCAAAATATAAATGGATGGTTGCATAAAACTTTCACAGAGTAAACACAAGGAAAGCTAGGAATATTTACTGGATATTCCAAATTTATAAATGGATTATGACAGAAATATGAAAAGATTCAGTAGAACTAAAGAGAAATTAAGAATTATTTAGTTTGGCTTTCAGTGGAAAACATTATGATTGTAAATGAAACCAGAATAAGGTACTCGGAAGTAAATCCTATTCATCATGCTTTCTGATTTACAATTAGAATTCATATGATTACAATGAAAAATGTCAATGAAACATAACAACAGAAGAAAAATATCACCAATATTTAAGCCACAAGAATCACGTGAATGGTCTTATTATTATTGATGCTTCAGTGCTTTGAAAAATCTTACAATACTTCAATAGACAATAATGGTTTTGATCTCAATCAATCAACCTTTGATACTTCCAAAATTGAAGTATTTATACACAAGATTACAACAAAAATTCCTATAATACAATCTATAACAGACTTGAACTTAAAACTCTAACTATTACAAAATTATAGCTTCGGTGGAATGCACTGTGCAACTACATGTGCTGATGTAGTGGGACAGTTAGGATGTGGACCGTATTTTATTGATGTACTGGCAGACTAAGTGCTGTGTTGGCGGATGAACTGTTACATGAACGCCCTTTTTTCTCTTGCAGTTATAAATGGACCAATTTTGTGCAAATCCTTTGCCCGACTTGAACCTTTTTTTATTTTTTCTACCCGAGTCCTTTCTGCCATGTCTTAACCGTTTTTATAAACAAAACAACGTAAAAACTCATTACCCAGACTTGAAATTCTATAGATTTCAGTTATGAAATTTATCGCATGCACATAAAATTTCACATCACATGATTTACAGTTTATGGTAAGAGAAAAGGAATCAGCGATGCGATGCGAAGAGGGAGGTGACATGGCAGGTAAGGTGGGACTTGACCGCATCAAAAATCGCAAGTCAGAAGGTTTTTCTATAAGCAACAGAATGTAAACTCTAAAACACGGGAAGTGCGAAGTGCAGGGAGAGAGAAGTGACGTGGTAGGTAAGGTGGGACCAACCGCATCGCAAATTTAAAATATTAGGTTTTGTTATGAGCGCAGGGGTTAAATGCTAAAACTTGCAAAGTGCGGTACACAGAGTTTTAGAGTTTGGGAAATGTGGCAAACACTAAAATCAGCGAAGTGCAATTTGTGCTAGCGGAGGATGATGTGGCATGGTGGAGATGGAGCCCACTGCATCTGCAGAGTTTATAAAGTGGTGAAAGGTTTCTATGGTAAGGTAAGGTGTATGAGGTTTCATATTATATGATATGTATTGCAAGTGGCCTGAAGTGGGGGGTGGAGCTGCGTGGGGCCAACCGCATCACAAGTTAAACAAAATACATTGTGGGCGATTAACGGTAAGTTATAAAATGTGCGATGCGATATATCACAAATCGACGATCAAAAGTTTTAAGGTTTTTCTGTGAAGCAAAAAGTTATAATTTTTGAAATGCGATGGATGGTGGGGGAAAGGGTGACGTGTCAGGGAGAATGGCCCCACTTCAATCGCAATCAAGGAAATCGGGAAAGCAGAGATAAAAAAATGATGTAGAGGTGAAAAAGGTAAAGTAGAAATATAAAGAGAAAAGGTGGAAAAGGGTGAAGTTTAATGATTTTAAAGGAAAATGAAATGAAAAGGAAGTGATGGGTGAATGGGTCCCACTTCATTGTTTATTACATTTAGAAGGTTTGTAGGAGACAACAATTAAAAGGATTTTGGGATTTGGCCGATTCGAGAAGTAATGTGGGTCCACCAATGAAACATGGTAATGCAGAGTTCCAAAGGTTTTAAAAGTAATTACCTTTGAGAAATTTTAACTTATAATGGGTCTTTGAAAGCTTGGATAAGCCATTATTTTCCAGTTTTGACCTTTTCGATAGAATTAAAACCTATAGTGCCGAACCTTATTACAAATTTTTTAATCACATTTAAATGATGTGATTGACTCAATCAAAACATACTTACTTATATCATAATGCTGCATTTGGATGTGCAAGAATATTTTTCCTAAGTGTTGGCTTGAGGGGTCCTGAACCAGGTTCGGATGTTCAAGGTTTGCCAACAAACCACTATACTACTGGCCCTTTCGGCAGTGACCTGCTTGCGCAGGCCAAAGTCTCACCCGAAGTAATATGGGTGGGTGCTGGAACTAGGTTTCCGCACCTTGGGAGAGGGTAGGTAAGTCAAGCAGAGCTGCGTTCACCCTTATAGTGACCAGATCTTGTATCACAGAGCCTATATCTACAGATTCCCTTCGCATCCACATGTGCAATAGCAATGACACTCACGTAAATCAACAGATTATGAACTCATATAACGATAATGCAGCTATTCCAAATATTATTGAATGAAGTAAAACAGATCAACCCCATATCGCATCATAAATAAGTAACATAAGTATGTTCATAGCTTAAATCAATAACACAACAACATATATTAAGTAAACAACACATCATAGATTCATATCACAGTAATTCCAGTGGATTTAGATAATCAATAATACTTCTGCATTCATTAATCTTCCAGATCTACTTACGATACCCCAAAACCCAACCTGCGCACACAACAGTAGGGTCCGCACACAACAGGACAGAGGCCCTCCACGCACACAGTAGCAGGAGTCCTTACCCAACAACCCTGACCAGATCTATCGATTCAAACTTAGCAGCAATCTTTTATCATTCTTAGTCTGTCCTACAACTAAAAAAGGTTCAACTACTTATACTATTTTAGCCTATGCATCCAATGGTCCGAAAACCATGGTTTGTGGACTCTTGGTATACCCTTGACCATTTACAATGCTTTAGGGGCTTTGACTCGTAGGGCCTCGTGATTTGGCCGATTGGCTCTCCAAATGATGTGCTGTAACATCAAACCAAGCTTTGGAGCCCAAGGACCTAGCCTTCCTAGACTCAGAGAGGGCTCTCTCTATATGTGTAAGGGATATCTGTGTGTTTGCTTATTCTGTTCTGATTTTAGGCTAGTTATGAAGTAGGTTTTTTAGTTTTGGTTTTTAGGTTGTGAGGGATGAAACTGATCAAAGATACGAGATAGGTAAAAATATGTCAGATAAACTGGGCTATGGGGTCGAAAAGGTCAAGAAAGCTATCAGACGGTGATACAAGGCTGTTGAAGGGCCGATTTGATTCAAGGTAGAAAGGATCTTTGGGCAAAATGGAGTAAATGGACATCAAGTTTGTGAAAAAAAAAGATTTTCAAGCATAACTACTCTAATAGATAACATAAACATGGTAGGGCAAACCATTAATCATGCAAAATGTAACTATAAGCTAATCAATACATAGAAATAAACATTCAAGCCATGCATAGAAGTATATGACCCTCTAACTTTGGGAAATGGCTATCAGACTTTGGGGAAAACACTTAAGAAAGAAAAAAAACTTAACTTACTATGCCAGAACGCCTAAACACAGTACTTCAAGTTATTGGGCACTTTGAACAACAAGATTTGCATAGTTTTAGGCAAAGGGCTAGATCGAAACTAGGCCTCCTTGGTTCAACAAAATGATAATCTAATCAGTCAAAGAGAAATTTCATGGATGGAACTATAACTAGCCATAGGTAAGCAGGGCGTACCATAAATCATACTTAGCATGCATAGAACTATGAATGAAACAAGCAACAATATCCTTAAGTTATTAAAGAGCAGTTAAGAATTCTTTAATGTAACTAAGGAAGAGGAAAACATGAAAGCTATGAAGAAATAGGAAATTTGAGGTGCCTCCAAGGGCATATCTCAAATTTGTTCTCTACTGATCTATAGCAAGCAAGAAACATGTATTCATGAATGAAAACTAGAAGACAACAACAAAGCAAGAGACACTCTACCATTCTACCAAGTCATGGAATCCAACAACAATCCTTCTTCATTCATCCAAGAGCATCCAAGAGGCAATCCAAAAGCATAAGACAAGTATTTCTTCCAAAGCTTATATGACCATATATTGCTTCTCTTCTCAAGTTTAGCCTTGTTTACAATGAAAGCCTTTGGAATAAATAGGCCAAAGTGAGGAAAACCTCATGGTTCAACTTGCCATCCTATTGGCCTAATCAAAATATCTAATCTTGTCCTTGAGGCTTTGCAAAGCCCAAGGCACAAAATATCTCATAAAATATCTAAAAAATGCTAAAAAGGAAAAATAATTGACTTTGCATCATTCTTCATGTGCAAAAATAGCTAAACGCACATTTGGAAAAAGCAACTTTTTGAGGTTCAAAAATTACAAAAATATTCAAAATTTACATCAGCAAAAGGTCCCCTGACTTGTCGGCAACATTTGGCAGCCTTCCCGATGTCGAAACGAGGCTCATGATAGCTCGTTGGAAAGCTCTGAGTGTCTAATTTCTGGAACATCTTGAATTTTCCCAATATGATGCATGGAAGTCCTCAAAAGCGACACCTGTGTGTAAAAAACCAAAAATTACAGTCTGCTGATAGACCGGGCAGTGTGTGCAAAAAGCGAGCGTTTTTCGCCATTTCGGGGGAGAAAATGATCTCCAAATTTCCTGAAAATCGCTGAGTGTATGCTCCTAAAATAATGGCATCCAATGATACCATTCTCCTCCTTTGACGATTCCCCAAAATGAAATGGCGAATTTCATGAGTTTTGACCAAAAACTCAAAAATGCCAAAAAACCAAAGTATGTCAAATTTTGCCCAAAATCGGTGTGTATGACCCTCAAGGGTTCTTAGCAATATTTTTTGAAGCAGTGGCCAAAATCGCAAGTCTTGATGTGTCTTTTCTCACTTTCCGTGCCGGGCGCTTCCCTTTAGTTTCCTTGAGCTTTTCTTGGTTTTCTTCTTTGTTGTTTGGTATTCTAGCTTTGGTGAAGAAGTCATGGCCCCTTGCCTAGGAGAGGCAGCTAGCACATGCTTCGGAGGATGCCCTTCATGATCCATGTTTTGTATTTGCTGGCCCTTATCATTGCTTGCTTGAGGGCTGCCTTGTTTGTCTTTCATCACTGCCTTGCTGCCCATCACTTTGCTCTTCGTTATCACTGCTATGTTTAGCCTCTTTGCCTTGTTCTTCATCATCACTAAAGTCATCTCTTTTATTATTGTGTTTGAGTCAAGAGGCTTTTAATAAGACATTTCTACAGTTTCTTGAAAAGAAGTCCCCTTTGTTTTAGCACAAAAACCTTCCCTTCAAACACTGCTTTTATGAAATCACTGTCATTTTAAAAGACTGAACAAAACACTCTTTAAACTGATAAAAAAACTCTTCCCAATCATCATCTTTCCTTTATGAGATCACTGCTTCTTTTGGCTTTGATTGGACATGGTGTTCTTTGAGATCATGTTTTCAAAGACTCCTTCAGATCTGTTAAATACCCTCTACATGCATTCTGTTATGATAAGTCTTTGAAAATATGCGTTTCCCTGTCAACTTACCGTTTGATCAAGCAACAATGGTTTCAGAAATGCACTCCTTTGCTATTAGGTCTATGTTCCTCCCAAGCACCTAGCTTTTATAAACAATGCTTTCTACTCTGATTTAGACTCAACAAGTAAACTTAAGAACAAAAACACAGTGAAGGAAAGATAATACACAATGAAATGATTTTTCTGTGTTTGTGGTAGGGTCACCTAGCTTTTGGTGTTTTGGAGGACAATAGGACAACTTTATTTTTTAGACAAAGGCAAAACAAAAATCTTTCCAATTTAAAAACACTGCTCTTCTTCTTCTGTATGCCAATCAGTAAGTAAATTCAATAACCATCATACAGTCAACCAAAAAGCACATACACAGTCCATGGTGATTTTTCTATCTTTGTGGCAAGGTCACCCAACTCTTGGTATTTTTGATGTGAGAACATGCAGCTTTGTAGCAAATAAACAACAAGAATTCTTCACAATCAACACACCCTCCTCCTTTCATTGTTTTCTTGCACAGATTTTGATAAACCCCCTTTAATGGTAATGACAGTTTCACCTACTCAAGCTCTGTTTCATGGAGTAAAAGGAGACAACACTGTTTTTTTCCCTTGTTTACCACATAGAGGAGACCTTTGAGGTGACCAAAACCTTTACACCATGATCACTTCTAATTGAAAAATAGACCCACTGTTTCACCTTTCAACCCTTAGTTTCCCTTTGCACCACCTCTGTCAATCACTGTTTTGATCAAGGTAACAATGGTTTCAAATGTTGTGTGAGATGACTTTTTTAAACAGAAAATTCCCTGCTCTTTCCAAAACACTGTTTTACCCATTGCTTGTCACTCAACAAACAATTTTAATGATGAGCACAAAGTCAAACAAAAGGCACACACTGTCAAAGTGATCTTTGTGTTAGTGTGAGGTTATCAAGATCTTTGTGTTTTGGTATGAGCATAAAACAACCCTTGTAGCAGACAAAAATTCTTCTAAGCAAAGCACTGCTCTTGTATTCAACACTGTTTCTCATACCCAGTTTTGACCGAAACATCTTCAGACTGTTTTAACAACTTTACTCATTTAAGGTCTGCTTATAGAATAAGGAGAAAACAGTGGTTTTTTTCCTTTTACCCCACAGGGATGGATTTTGAAAAAGCAAGGCACTTTATACAATGATTACTATTAATAAAGTTAGGCTTACTGCTTTTTCCTTTCAAACCCCGTTTTGTCTCTCTTCAAACACTGCCTTCTACCTTTCCAAATTGTTCTGAGGGCAGTTTATATGGTCTTTTGATAGCAATAAGAATCCACTAGTTTCACTATGTCAGGGTTTGGGTAAACAAAACCATGGCGATTCTGAGTCTTCAAACATAAAACACAGCTCCTTATGTTCACTATCTACTACCCCCAAACTTGATTTAACAATTTCACTCATTAAAGCTTGTCTCATGGACAAAGATGGCAGCCCTGATATTTCTTTTCACCATTACAACAGAGCTAAAAGAGTTTATGTTTTTTGCCTTATCTTTAGGGTAGCTATAGGTTTTTAGAAATTAGTGAATTAATCAAATAACCCCCACTGCAACAGATTTATTCAACATACTTAGCACATCACCTTATTTCACACCGGAAACTTCATTTTTTAATCATCATTTGGTCTTGGAAAAACGTAGCATTATTCACCATTTAGAAATTTGACAATAGAAATGAGGCATCATAGAATACCTTGAAAATTTTATGGCAGTCCTTACTTGACTGGTTGAGCAGATCTAGAAAGAGTTTTTGAAGGTTTTTGGTGAGTTTTTGACTGATGCTACAAGCACGCCGCGTGCTGCTACAGGCGCGCCGGGCATCAATACATCCCTTTGGAAATTGTCTACCTGAACGCGCCGCGCATCTTTTCAAACGTGTCGCGCAACTTTGCAGCCCATTTTTAAGGCCTTCTCGGTGTCGGAATTGGGCGTGAGATGGCTTATGGAAATATGTGGAAGTATAATTTCTATAAAAGCTTGAATGTTTTCATTTGGAGTCCATTTGGTCGTTCAAAAATTCATTCTCCCAACACTGGTCAAAACTGGTGAATCTTGGTGCAGAAATGCATAGTGTTGTTTGTAAGCCACTTTTGGATGCCTTCCCGGTGTCAGAATTGGGCCTGAGATGGCTCGTTGGAAATCTGTAGAAGTATAATTTCCATATATGCTTGATTGTTTCATTTGGTGTCCATTTTGGTGTTCAAAAACGGACTATCCCATCATTGGTAAAAAATGGTGAATGCTGGTGCAGAAAAACATAATGTTGATTGCAGGCTACTTTTGGATGCCTTCCTGTTGTCAAAATTTGGCCTGAGATGGCTCATCGAAAATCTATGGAAGTATAATTTCCAGGAAAATTTTAATTTTTTCATTTGGATTCCATTTGGTTGTTCAAAATCTGACTGTCCCATCACTGGTCAAAATGATGAATCCTGGTGCAGAAATTCTCCCGTGACATCTGTATTTTTCACATTTCTCACAAACCATGACACCTGTGTAGACAGTGAAGGAGGTTTTTCTTTTTAAACCTATGAGGGAAAAAAACCTCTCTAAATTTTGTAAATTTCATCTCTGTTTGGTCAGAAACACATTTTGAAGCAAAATGCCCGGGCGCCCTTAACTCTGGCCCTTGCATTGTTCATTTAAGCCGCCATTTGAAAATGGGATTTACTGTTAAGTGCCCTTTAAGTTACTCTTCTAATCACATAATTTGGCTAAGATGGTTAATTGGAAAGCTGTGGAAGTATAATTTCCAGAAAAACTTGAATTTTTTCATTTGGTGTCCATTTGGTCCTTCAAAAATTGATTTTCCCAACACTTGTCAAAACTGGTGAATCCTGGTGCAGAAATGCATAAAGCTGATTGTAGGCCACTTTTGAATGCCTTCTCGGTGTCAGAATTGGGCCCGAGATGGCTCGTTGGAAAGATATGGAAGTATAATTTCCAAATATTCTTGATATTTTTCATTTTGTGTCCATTTTAATGTTCAAAAATTGACTGTCCCAACACTGGTCAAAAATGGTGCATGCTGGTGCAGAAAAACATAGTGTTGATTGCAGGCTACTTTTTTATGCCTTCCTGTTGTCGGAATTTGGCCCACGATGGCTTGTTTGAAAGATATGGAAGTATAATTTCCAGAAAAAATTTAATTTTTGCATTTGGAGCCCATTTGATTGTTCAAAATCTGACTGTCCCAACACTGGTCAAAATGGTAAATCCTGGTGCAGAAATTCTCCCGTGACATTTGTATTTTTCACATTTCTCACAAACCATGATACCTGTGAAGAAACTGAGGGAGGTTTTTCTTCTTGAACCTATGAGGAACAAAAACCTCTCTCGCATTTGTAAATTACATCCATGTTTGGTCAGAAACACATTTTGAAGAAAAATTCCTGAGCGCTCCTTAACCTCTGTCCTTTGCATTGTCTGCTTGTTGTCGTGAAAATGATTTGACTGTCAAGTGCCCTTTAAGTTCCTCTTTTGACTGTGGATGCAAAAATCAGTTGCCCTTACTCATGCTTTCCCGTTCTCTTTCCATTAAGAGAAGATTTATTTTAAGACTCTCCTTTCACTTGGAATGCAATAGTGAGGTGCCTTTGACCCTTTTTCATAAGGGGTTGCCTTCCTTTGTAACAGTGGCATGCATATATTGCTTCATTGAGTTCCAGGACCTGAAACACATGTCATGATCTTTCTTGCACCTTTATGACCTTGTATACCTATTTGCAATGCCTTTTTGGGGAAAAAATAAACTCAAGTTCCCTTTGTCTACTTATGATGAGTAATTTGAAAAACATTCTCTCATGAACAGGAAGATTACTACCCTTTGACAAATATTTACCATCACTAGCCTGTGTCATGACCTACCCCTTAATCACCAGCAAAGTTGTTTTTAATTGGGCTCCAAACTATTTTTAAAAGAAAACCTTGATAAGAGACAAGTTTAACCTCTTGTATTATAGTGGTACCCTTGTTTTCCTTCTTTGTATTTTACATCATTTCTCTATTTCAACTGTCTCCTACTGTGTTCACAATTTGTCTCTCAGTCAGTAAAAACCCTGAAATCAGTCACTGCCCTGGCCCTCTACTTATGAATGAAGGAGGCCCTTCACTTGGAAAAATGTCTGATGTTATTTTAACCTTCTATCTCATTCATATGAAGGCTGTCTGATGAACATATTGATGGTGTTTTCTCTTATACATGATGACAGAAGTTAGCTGGCACTCAAGACTATTTGACTCTTTCGGACATCTGTTTTAACAGTCTTTCTTCGATGATGCTGAACCAACTAGATTTCTCATTGTAGTTCTAATAATAATGAAACACATGCAAATAGATCTTTGAAGCCTGCTGCTTTACCTCTGCTTTTAATCATCATTTTCATGCAGAAGCCTTTAGTTGTTGTTTCACTGTAACCAAAATTTGTCTCATGGTCGGTGCAACTTTGAGAATCAAACTTTGTCCATCTGCCCTCTGCTTATAGATGAAGGAGGCGCTTACAACCCTCTTCTTGTAGATGAAGGAGGTTTCTCACTATGTTATATCATCAACAACAGATAAAGTTGCTTTTATTTTTCTTTATCAGGTTTT
This sequence comes from Pinus albicaulis, assembly GCA_034641835.2. Lineage (NCBI taxonomy): Eukaryota > Viridiplantae > Streptophyta > Pinopsida > Pinales > Pinaceae > Pinus > Pinus albicaulis. The sequence goes on along the minus strand of JAXQQM020085766.1, from coordinate 231,353 downwards.
TTAGGCTTTGAATGTGGTCACAAGAGCTTGATGAGAAACTCTTTGCTCTGTAGCTGCATCCTAGGATCAGGATCACATTGAGAAGCAGCTGTCTTCTCATGAGGAGCTCAAAATTGTCTTCTGAGATGCTGGTATGTTTCAGTCCTTGAAAGATCCATCAAACACTGTAAAAACACCTACAATCAGCTTGAATTATGGTCTATGTATTGCTGAGACTTAAGGGTGTATTAGTGGCGCGACCTAGGGCTGTAACTAACTTTATTTGCAGAATGGGAAGGTCTGTTATGACTGGTCAATAGAATATGGAGGTTCTTTGGCTCTTGAATAGTTTTCCAAGGGAGAAATGTCTTAAAGCGCCACTTCCTAACTTAGGGGGGACTATTTGAATAGATTTGGATTGTCTCTTTAGAGCTGGTGGGCAACTAGTATGGCTAAGGCTAGGTAGGATTTGATAATGGGGTTTCATCTCGTCATGGGCGGACTAAAAGGTAGGAGGGAAAAAAAGTTTTATGGGTGTTTTCCCAGCTGGCAAATTTGACAAATTTTCAGATCGGCTGTTGGAAAACTTGGCTGTTACAACTAGTCATCACTTAACAAGTAAAAAATACTGATGACTAACATGACCCACCCCAAAACCCCTGCGTTAGGGCTTTTACCCACCCCAAAACCCCTGCGTTAGACTAAATATAATAAAAAATGTACAAAATGGACCAGTTTCGCAGCTTGCAGGAGACCTTGTTCCAACAGTACCCCAACACAATCTTGTGACTCGTCTCGAGTCACTGCGATGGTAGGCTCTCCACCTGCACGCGTAGTGCAGTGAGGGTGGAGATTAGTGGAGGCAGCACCCCTTGACTCTGGGCCGTGGCGCTCTGCACAAGGTCCACAAGCTTTTGGGATGTTGGCCCTTCGGTTGCCATAGTGACATTTTCCAATGTCTGGTTTAGTTGTGTGACCGCACCATCTGCATCTTGTGAGAGCTAGAGGGTTGTGGTAGCCCATGGCTTTAATCGTTCCTTGATGACGTGCTTTGAGCACCGGAGTTTCTCAATTGCGTTTTGGAGAGTGCTGCTGGTCCGCAAATTTGTTAAACATTGTGTAGGAACCAAGGTGGGAAATGTAGCCTCGACCTGTGCGAAAGCTTCTTCTTGTTGTCGTAAGTCAAAATTGACCTTTCGGAGGACCGGGTTGAACTGGACCGTGGTCCAGAGCTACATGGCTGATTCTAGCAACTGGGTGCCCTCAGAAATATGCTTCTTGATGGTGCTCGTAGCTTCGGCCACCGGTGCAACGTGCTGGGATCGTACCCCCGGTGGGGTGGTAGGCTGCAATGTGGCCTGTAAGTCGAAGATTTGCTTCTCCAATTGTGCCTTGATGGTCTACATTTCCGTCTGAGACACTTTTACTGCTGCGACCATACTTTCTACCTTGGCCTGAGGTGTAGCTACAACTGAGATTCCATCCAGAACCTCCATGCAGAGCTGGTGGATCATTATTTCAAGCTCCACCTGCTACGATATAGCAAGGGAATTTTCTGCATCTTTCTGCGTGAGGGCCCACTTGGCCATACCGGGATGTTGATGCACCTCTAGGTCTCGCCGGTGGGTTTCCCGGATCACGGCAGTGTGGAGACCCTGTAATGCCTCGTTGGGTAACTTAGCCAGATCCAAGTGTACCCCTGTATCTATTAGGAGTTGGGTTCCTACCAGGGCAGTGATAGGCAAAGAACAGAGATGGATGTATTTCTGTGCTAGCACGGTAATGTTGATTGCCAAGGGAGCCCGTCTCTGAATTACACTGGTCTGCAGCGTATCTTCCTTCCATTGGAGGGCGCAGAGCTCGGTATGAAAGGTGTCAATTGCAACCTTCTGTTGTTCCGTTATGGCTGCCCATATATCCTCTATGGCTAGTGTAATTGTGTTTGTAATTTGTTTGAGGTCACCATCAGTGAGTGTGACTGTCGCATCATATTCCTGGCGTTGGGCACGCTACTTTTTTTGGGGCCCTTTGTTAGTCTCGCCTGGCCGCTTTATAATCTGGAGGGAGGTGGTAGCTTGGTTATTCATCCTTTGCACACTCGGTGCCGACTGCGGACCAACCCCGATGTCCTTATCAGAAATCTGTGGCAGCTGTGAGTCCCTTTCCGCAGCTACGTCCGAACCCCTCTCGCTTGGTCCTATGGTTTCCTTGGGGTCGATAGTTGTGCAGGTCCCTTCGGTGCTCTGTTCGCCAGGGATGAAGCCACTCCTCCACCTAGGGAGCCAGCGTGCAATTATCCTATCGATTTCCTCGTCCCCCGACCCAATCATGACTTCCTCCTGTTTGGGCTCTGTAGGTACCGAAGCTTCCACGGGACTAGGATCTAGTATTTTAGTGGGAATAGGGATGCTTGATTCTGGGGGCATATCGATAGTGGCAGTGGGTTGCTTTTCCATGAACAGGATGCTATAGGCCCAGAAAATCATGTAGCATAGAAAAACTACATACAGATTACGAAAGTAATACAAAACTATTGTTTGAGATAGCCGTCCTACTTTATAGTGCCTATGGTCATCCAACGGTAGGGTAAATGTCACTTGGAGCTTACCATCAAGTAAAAAGTAAAAATATCAAGGAATCGCCCCACTAATTTCCAGCCGCCCGCTCCATTCAACGATAACTTCTCCTCTCTACCCGATTTTACCATTCCAACTGTCACTTTTCGCTCCCTATGTGCATTCTGCATACCTGCTGAGCTTGGAATAAGCACCCACACCTCTTGTGCATCCTCCCCCAACACAGGCTTGTTCCTAAGGTACTTCTCAACCAAAGACATGTTTTTCCGACAGGTTTCATCCCAACCGGACCGGATCCCCTGCGTAAACAAGTCTCTCATAGGCGCTGTAAGTAGCGCATATTCCCAAACAAACTTTCTGTAATATCCTGCATGGCTGAGGAGTGACCAAAACTGTTTCCTTGTTGTGAGAGTCGCTGAATATATGATAACTCTGCCTTTTGTATCTGCATCCCTATTCTTAGCCAACGTAGGGTGCGTCCCATTGCTACCCATTTGCAGCCTGAGCGGCTCGGTAGTCATGTGCACCCCTTCCAATTCTAAGTCAGACGTAGCTCGCGGATCATCCTTACCCTCCGTTGGCGCTAGGCTACAATAGTTGACCATGATTGGTATCTGTGTTTCCCATTTGGGTAATTCTGGTGCGATAAACAGGTGCGATTCACCTCACACCCTAGTTTTAATTTCTTGTAGGACTGTGTCAAGCACCTCGGTCCCGCCTACTAACCCAAATGTTCCCAGAAAATCTTCCTTCAACGTCTCCCAGTGGAAGGTGCACCAATGTAGCTCCGCATATAAGTACCATGCAGATGGAAGCGGTCCTAGGTCATGAATCAACAGGTGAACCCACTCCTTAGTCGTCCTGTCACACCATTGTTCTTCCCATGCAAATAAATATTCACGTGGATCTTCTGATCCAAGGAATGTTTTGACCCGCACACCGGTTGGGGCTTCAAATCACAGGATCATCATATCCTAACATTCCTCCCAATCCTGGAATACCTCCTCATGCGTCTCCCACCAGCGCACAAGTGTTCCACACATGGCTTGCTTAAGGGCCCATAGCCTTCATCCCTTGGGAACCTTTGCTTCGAATGCTCGCAAAAATTCCTTAATGCTACCAGAACCATTAAAGTAGGGTAGGTCTCTTACCTCTGAGGAAATGCAGTGAAAGTCCCTTGTGACTCGAAGACATCGCAATGGTGAGACATCACGCAATTGGTTTTTCCAATTCTCCATCTCCCCATCAGAGTCAAAGAAGCATTCACTGTCCTTTTCCCAGTAGAGTACTCCTTCCATCATGGGGTTGATCCAATCTTCGTCCCACACAGTCAACTTATAAATTTGATCCACCTCCTCTTGATCGCGAACTGGCTCTATGTATCGTTCACCTTCTGCAGGATCTAATGGTACTATCACCCTTGTACCGTTATTCTCAAACACCATGCTTCTCTTTTTGAGGTTGATGATACTGCCCATATCCATGGCCCAGTCCAGCCCTAAGAGCGTAGGTTAGGGGTCCACAACTTCTACAATTTCAATTACTTCAAAGTCTGCTTGGGCCTTTACTCCTGCGATATCCACTATAATTTTAGACAACATTCCTAGTGGGATGATTGTATGCTGATTTGCCATGCGCAGCTAAATAGTGGACCATTCCAACTTAGGCTCTCCCATTCATTGCCAAGTCTGTTTAGGTAGCACGTTCGCATCTGACCCCAGGTCCAAAATAACCTGTCTCATCTCGTAGTCACCAATCTGCGTAGACAACTACATTTCTCTTCCGGTGCGTTTCTTGTATCTGTATAGCTTGTGCATATCCTTGACCTCCAGAGGTAGTTTGGGTCTTGCTGAGCAGCTATCTATTAATGCCTGAAGATTCCCCACAGCCTTTGGGTTATGCAGTAGCTTCATACATGTCTGCAAAAAGGGCTCGACCTCCTCATATGCCTTGAGGTTCGCAGGTGGCCGAGTAGTAGCTGCTTCTACATTAGCAAAGTCCTTGCGAGTTGTGACAATTGTTTCTTTCCCCTTTTTTAGGTCCAAACCTTCTTGTTTACTAACAGCTTGGTGGATCAGAGGTTCCATCACAGCCTCCTCCTCAGGTCCCCTGGTGGCCATCCCACTGCGTGTCACCACATTCACACTTGGATCTTTGTCTCACAACTCAACTTTAACTCTCTACACATTCTGCGTAGGTGTCGACTGATTTTCCTGCATTTTTACTATCAAGATTTGGAAATCTTCAATCGCATGGTCCAACTGTCTGCAATATCGGCAGGATTGCCTAGTGGGGTTCTGGCAGTCCCTTGCAAAGTGTCCTACTTCTCCACAGTTATAATAGATTATCTAACCTCATCCCTGTCCTGCACTTCCACCTCGGCCTCTGGCCCTGCCCCTTGATGGGGAGCCACCTATACCTGCAGGGGTTCTTGGTGACGCAGGGCCTAATTGTACTCTGTATAATTTTCCTTGATCAAGCATCAAATCATACATCTGGAAGTTCTGTTCATCATTTCCCATCAATCTGCAGAACCGACACCACTGCTGCTTTACCTCTGGAACGTACGCAGCAAGGCGGGGACAGTGGTTGGTATCGTGAAGCCCTGTGACGCGACAATTATCACACCATAGCACTGGCCCATTGGGTCCTGCAGTTTCCCTAGGGTGCAATGGGCTAGGTCCCCTGACCTACATATAGTCTGCTAACAGAGTACAATTATCCTTGGTATGACCATTCACCCGGCATTGTATGCACCATCTCTCGGGGCTAGCCTCTGCCCCTCGTTCCTTTCGCAGGTTCTAGATCTCTACGTGCATCGCTTCTAGATGTCCTTGAATATGTTGGATGCCCAGTTGAGTCTTGTCTCAAGGTGCAGCTTCTAACTTCATGGCACCTTCCAAGGCCTTCTCTCGCGATTCAAAATTTTGGTGCCCCATAGGTACGCGTAGGTAAGGTAGCAGCATAGAAATAAACCATTTTGTGTGCTGTATGTCATCATATTGGAATCCCCCTTCTTTGATCACCTTCTTTAGTCGCTGATCGATCTCCCACACAGATTCGAAAGGCCCTTGCTTGAAATCCTTTAGATCAACCATGATTTGGGAGTAGAACTTAGGTTTCTTGAACTGTTGTTTCAGGGAATTCTTAATATCTTCAACAATTGCATTTGTGTTTTGGCCGATGTATCCCATGTACCAGTCCAAAGCTCTTCCTTCGAAGGTAAGGGATGACTGTGTCCTTTTCACTGCATCACTAGCTACGTTCTGCACAGTCCATGCCGATCCTGCGACAAACCAGAACTGATCCATGTCTTCATCCCCCACACCCTTAAAGGTTAGAAACTTCATGTACGCAGCCATGTCGTCTTTTGGTGGCGGAGGGGTAGGTGAATTCTTACCTCTAGGCTGGTTTGAAAGTGGTGTGGCTGGAGGACTCTACGAAGCTGCTTCCCTTACCGGATTGTAGACCAATCTATCTCCTTCTAGGTTGGTCCTGTAGTATTTTCCACTACGCGTTGTGCTCCCATCCAGATCAGAGGTCATTCACTTGGTATGGTTACACATAATACTCTTTTCGCATAATAATATCTTGATCAGCAATGGTAAGGTCTTCAAAAAATTACCTCGGAACCCCGTGAAGAATATTCGCTCTGCTTCAGAGTAGGAGACAAACTAATCGATGGAAAATTCTGTTACAAATCCTCCTAACACACTGTCTACCCAATTGTCCACTGTGCGAGTGATGGTGTTATCAGTATTTTCTAACTGCTAGATTAGTTCGGGGGTCCACTCTGTGATCCGCTCGTCCTTCCAACACTTCTGAAATTCTACCAAACTTGCAAGCCACTCCTGGAGCTCGATTGTAATTGTTACAAAGAAGATCTTGTAGATCTCTATGAAAATGTACTTATTCTTCCACTCTTCGGTGGTCAACCTCTCACTGCGGTTTTATTTTACGGAAAATTCCTGAACTTTCTGTTCAAACCATTCATCAATTTCCTTTCTTTCAGGCTTCCAGTATGGCCTTGGCATTACCCGATCCCTATCTCAAAATGCTCCAGGTCCCAGAAACTGAACCATTTTTTGGCTTGAGGGGTCCTGACCCAGGTTCGGATGTTCAAGGTTTTCCAGAAAACCCCTATACTACTGGCCCTTTTGGTAGTGACCTGCTTGCGCAGGCCAAAGTCTCACTCGAAGTAGTATGGGTGGGTGCTGGAACTAGGTTTCCGCACCCTGGGAGAGGGTAGGTAAGTCAAGAAGAGCTGCGTTCACCCTTATAGTGACTAGATCTTGTATCACAGAGCCTATATCTATAGATTCCCTTCGCATCCATGTGTGCAACAATAATGACACTCACAGAAATCAACAGATTATGAACTCATATAATGATAATGCAACTATTCCAGATATTCTTGAATGAAGTAAAACAGATCAACCCCAGATCGCATCATAAATAAGTAACATAAGTATGTTCACATCTTAATTCAATAACACAACAACATATATTAAGTAATTAAAACATCACAGATTCATATCACAGTAATTCTAGTGGATTCAGATACGTCTCAACAATACTTCCGCATTCATTAATCTTCCAGATCTACTTACAATACCCCAAAACCCAACCTGCGCACACAGTAGCAGGGTCCGCACATAGCAGGACAGAGGCCCTCCGCGCACACAAAATTTGGAGTCCTTACCCAACAACTCTGACCAAATCTATTGATTCACACTTAGCAGCAATCTCTTATCATTCTTAGTCTGTCCCACAACTAAAAAAGGTTCAAATATTTATACTATTTTAGCCTACGCATCCAATGGTCTGCAAACCATGGTTTGCGGACTCTTGGTCTACCCTTGACCCATTTACAATGCTTTAGGGGCTTTGACCCACCCCAAAACCCCTGTGTTAGACTAAATATAATAAAAAATGTACAAAATGGACCAAGTTTCACAGCTTGCAGGGGACCCTATTCCAACACTAAGGTTTTAACATTTTTGGAAATAATTTAAAATCATGGAATATTATTTACAATATGAAAAATCTAAGATGAAATAATCAATCACCTTGAGATCCTATAGATTATAGGACCCTAATAAGACCAACCAAAACAACCCTTTCAAATGGAATCAATTGATTCCCCATCAACTCCTCGATCGAGAAAAGGACCTAGGAAAAAATCAACCACAATAACCTATAAGAATGTGAAACAATGAATAGAGACATCCAATGTCCCACCCACCCCTAGGACATAGATTTCATCCACAACCAACACATGTAATTTTGCATCTTGCATTGATACATAAGAAACTGAGGTAGAATGTGATGTTGTGTCTAGGGAAATCAGAATGACAGATGTCGGGAAAGAGTTCAATCGTAGGTTAAAGGAATCATTCCTTCAACGCTTCAAATATCATCTACATCTTCCCCTATTGAAGATACTCATGCACCTTCAAAAGGTAGTCATCCATGACATGCAAACTAAAATTGGAAATTGGGACATGTTGGTCAGTAAAGCAAGTAAAAAACAAATGACTAAAAAATGCAAGAGATTATGTTGCAACCAAATGAAAAAGATAAAACAAATTCCTCCCAAGCTAAGGGCCAAAAGAAGGCTAATTGTTGTAAGTGTGAAAGTATGGAAAGTGCTCGTGAAATCATATGATATATAATATGCATAGAGGAAGTATGGCGATGAGCCAATACATGTATTTAAATTTTGTCAAAATATTATTTCAGATTCATTAAATGATTTTTATATTTTACTGGAGCATAATTAAATTGAATTAGTGTATGTTTCAGGACAAGGCCTCGAAGGCCAGGCTTGCCAAACATCGTGCCACACCATAGTGGTGAAACAGGTTTTGAAGCCTTAGCATGAAAATTTGTAAGTATATTTAATATATGAAATTATATATTTTTTAATTTTGTACAAAAAAGTAAATGATTGGATGTTAATTACTTTAACTTTTTCATCTGCCATGTTCTCAGAGGAACAACAATATGACCATTATCCAGCAAAATTGGAATTCGATATTCTATAAGACATAAAGTGGTCCAATTTTGTTATCTAGATGGAGAATAAGGTATCAATAGTTGACTTTCAATAACTTACTTGGATATTATTATGTGAATATATCAATTTGCATTTCTTGTGTTCAATTGTTTATTTATGTGTAGCTTGAGTTATTTTGTTCTCCCATTGGTCATAACACACTTATAAATTACCAACCTTTCACTATGATCAAGCCCTTAGAAATCAATATCCAATCATGGCTTTATCAAGCCCTTTGATGTTGTAGTATGGAGAGAACGACATAAGGAAATTTGAGGTTTAAATCATAGGGCTAAACAAAATCTACACATTAGATCTACAACAAAGAGCATGAAATGAAAGAAAATAAGATGCAGAGACTGCATAGTGCTTCATTCAGGTTTCTTAGATAAAATTCACAGGTATCTCAATTATTCACACAACATTGATAAATCTATTAATGAAAGAAACCAACAACTTTATTACACAGTTTTCAAAAGAATAATAACACAAACACAAAGTTACTAAGAAACATCTCTTTGGTTGCCCGGTTTCAAGCTTTGACAAGCAATATGAAATGGCTTGTTGTTACAACATCTGCTGTTACAACATCTGTTATGGCATCTGTTGTTATATCATTTTCTGTTACAACACCGGTTGCTACAACATTTGATTCTCAATCCACTATTACATATGTTTGTGCTTCTCAATTTGTTTTCTTGATCCCCCAAGTGTTGGTGTAGTGTTGGGTGGCAGAAACATGTCTTTGGATGCCCACTTTCAAGATTTGACAAGAAAGATGAATTGGATTTCTACCTTTTTAATTGTAACAACATATTTTTTTACAACATACGCTATAATGGTAACTGTTTCAGTAGTTCCGATAGTATCAATTGTTATAACATCGATTTTTACAATAGTTTCAACATTTTCAACAATAATGAGTATTACAACATCAACTGTTACGTCTTTTCCAACAGATTTAACATTGACATGTTGTTATGGCATCTATTGTTACAACATATGTTGTTACAACATCTGCTTATCAATCCTCCGTTACCTATGTTTGTGCTTGTTGGAACAGGTTCCCCTAAAAGCTGCGAATTTTGTACAATTTTGTATATTTTTGGTCTTAATTAGTCTAACGTAGGGGTTTTGGGGTGGGTCAAAGCCCCGAATGCATTGTAATGGGTCAAGGGTAGACCAAGAGTCCACAAACCATGGTTTGCAGACCATTGGAAGTGTAGGCTAAGTCGATATAAATAGATGAAAATTTTGAGTCTTAAGGTAGGCAAGAATTAGGTCTGATGCTAAATGCGAATTGTTAGATCTGTTGTTGGGTCATTGGGTAAGTACTCTTATTGGTTGTGTGCAAAGAGATCCTCAGTCCTGCTATGTGTGGACCTTAATGGCTATGTGCATAGGCTGTGTTGGATTGTATTGGGTTTTGGATGCTAATATATGAGGATATGGTTAAAGTATTTCAGTGTTATCTGATCTGATGTGTTACTATTGATGCGAACTGTTGGGATCTATTGCAATTACTGTTGTGTTATCTGTTTATGCTGTGAATCTATCTGTGTTATGGTATAACTATAATCTGTTGATAATGCACGCTAATAAATAACAATACGCACGTGGATGCAGAGTTATTAACTAGATCTGTGCACATTAATAGCTCTGTATATTGCGATTATACTGTTAACAACCCTACAAATAGATATGTCTGGAACAAACTAATAGGGTGTGAACATGGATCTGCTTGACTTACCTAATCTCTCTCTCAGGGTGCAAAAATCTGGTTCCAGCACCCTCCCCTATTGCTTCGGGTGAGACTTTGGCCTGCGCAAGTAGGTCACTGCCTAAAGGGCCAGTAGTATAGGGGTTTGTTGGCAAAAACTTAACCTCCAAACCTGGGTCAGGACCCTTTGAGCCAACAAATGGTTACATTTCTAGGACCAAGAGAATTTTTAGAGAGGGATTGAGTAATTCCAAGAGAACGTTGGAGACTTGAGAATAAAGAAATTTAAGAGTGGTTTGAAAAACAGGTTCAGCAATTTGCGATAAAAGAGAATCACATCACAAAGTTGACGGTAGAGAAGTGGAAGAATAAGTATATTTTCACAGAGATCTACGAAATTTTCTTTGTGACATTCACGACCAAGCTTCAGGAGTGGTTTGCAAGGCTCATAGATTTCCAGAAGTGTTGGAAGGATGAACTGGTCACGCAGTGGACTCCAGAGTTGATTCAGAAGTTAGAGAAGACTGATAACACCATGACTCGTACGGTAGATCATTGGGTGGACAGTGTGATAGGAGGATTTGTGACGGAATTTGCGATTGATCAATTTGTATCCTATTTTGAGGCAGAACAGAGGTTCTTCAAGGGTTTCCGGGGTAAGTTTCTGAAAACCTTACCATTACTGATTAAGATATTATTGTGCGAAAAGAGAATTTTGTGCAGTCATATAGAGTGAATGAGCTCCGATCAGAGTGAGGGTACAACATGGAGTGGAAAATACTACAGAACCAATCAAGAAGGAGATAGATCTGTCTACAGTATAGTAAAGGATTTGGCTGCACATAGCCCTCCAACTACACCACCTGCAAATAAGCATAGGGGTAAGAAATCACCTGTACCTCCACTACCAGAAGACGAGATGGCCTCACACATGAAGCTACCTATGTTTAAGGGTGTAGGGGACGAAGATATGGATAGGTTCTATTTTTTCGCAGAGTCGGTATGGACTGCACAGAATGTGGCCAACGATGCTGTGAAAAGGGCGCAGCTGTCCCTTGCCTTTGAAGGAAGAGCCCTGGATTGGTATATGGGATACGTAGCTCAGCATCTGAATGTGACCATTCAAGAGGTTAATAATGCCCTAAAAAAACAGTTCCAAATGCCTAAATCCTACTCTCAGATAGCGAATGATCTAAAAGATTTCAAGCAAGGACCCTCTGAGTCTGTGTGGGAAGCTGAACAACGACTGAAGAAGGTAATTAGAGAAGGGGAATTTCTGTATGATGACAGAAAACACAAGGAATGGTTCATTTCTATGTTGCTACCTCACCTGCGCGTACTTATGGGTCAGCAAGCCATTGAATTGCAGGAAAAAGCCTTGGAAATTGCTATGAAGTTGGAAGCTGCGCCGAGAGATGATACCCAGTTGGGAGTACATCAAATCCAAGAGGAGCTAGGGGTGATGCACATGGAGATCCAGAACTTGCGAAAGGACCAAGGGAAAGAAGGTAGCCCAGACATATGGTGCATACGATGTAGGGTGTCTAGACATACCAAGGATCAGTGCCCACTACTGTCAAAATACCTACAGGAGGGGGGTCTCAGTCTATTGCGCCGAGGACCAAGTGGACCTACATTGTGGTGCGATGATTGTCACGTAGCTGGCCTGCATGATACTAACCGTTGCCCCCGTCTAGGTGCGTATGTCCCAGAACTGAAGAAAAAATGGTGCAGGTTTTGCTGGTCAGTAGGACATGATGAGTAGAACTGTCGAACTTATGATCTGATGATAGATTGGGGAAACCTATATAGGGTACGATAAGACCCTTCTTCACCAAGATCCCCCTCAGGCATAGGTGGCTCCCCAGCTAGGGGCAGGGGAGGAGGCCGAGGTGGAAGTGCAGTTAGGGGAAGAGGAAAACTGATCTACTATAACTGTGGAGAGGTAGGACACTTTGCGAGGGACCGCCCGAACCCTGCAAGGAACTCTTGCAGGTACTGCAGAAAATTGGACCATGTGATTGAATATTGTTCGATTCTAATCGCGAATATGCAGGAAAAGCAGCAGACACCTACGCAGAATGTACAAAGGGTTAAGGAAAAACCTCGAGATGAAGGACCAAGCATTAACGCCATAACACGCAGCGACATGGCTACTGGGGGAGCTGAGGAGAAAGCTGCAGCTGAGCCTCTGATTCAAAAAGCAGTCATTAAGAAAGAAGGTTTGGACCTACAGAAGGAAATGGAAACGTTTATTGCAGCCCGACAAGACTTTGCTAAGGCTGAGGCATCTACTTCTCAGACCCCCGCAAACGTCAAAGTAGAGGACGAGGCCAAACCATTTTTGTAGGCGTGTATGAAGCTAATGCACAACCAACAGGCCGTAGAAAACCACCAAGCACTAATAGACAGCTACGCAAAAAGAACTAATCCACCCCTAGAAATTAAGGATGTGCACAAACTATACAAACATAAGAAACACATTGGTAGGGAAATGCGGCTAACACCGCAAATTGGTGATTAAGAAATGGATAAGGATATTTTTGACCTTTGACTAGATAAAAACATACTGCCTAATCAAACTTGGCAGTGAATGGGAGAACCTAAGTTGGAATGGTCCAGTATCCAGCTACGCATGGCCAATCAGCGGAAGATCATACCATTGGGAAGGCTGTCAAAGATCGTGGTAGATATCGCAGGAGTTAAGGTCTAGGCTGATTTTGAGGTCATTCAGATTGTAGAAGATGTGGACCCCTATCCTGTGCTCCTAGGATTGGACTAGGCCATAGATATGTGAGGTATTATCAATTTGAAGAAAAGAAGCATGGTATTTGAAAATGAAGGTACGCGGGTGATAGTACCATTGGACCCTGTGGAAGGAGAACGGTATATGGAGCCAGTGCGTGAAGAGGGGAACATGGATCACATATACAAGTTAATTGTGCGGGATGAAGATTGGATCAATCCTACGACGGATGGTGTACTTTGCTGGGAAAAGGACATCGAACATTTTTCTGACTCTGACGAGGAGATGGAAAACTGGCAGAACCGGTTACATGATGTATCTGTGCTGCGATGCCTTAGGATCACAAAGGACTTCTGATGTATCTCCTCAAAGGTAAGATAACTGCCCTACTTTGATGGTTCTAGTAGTATTAAGGAGTTTTTGCGAACATTTGAGGCCAAGGTTGTTGTGTAACCAGCTCCAAAAAGAGAAGAAAAGAGATATCAACGCCTTAGAAATGAGCCTCTTCGAGGGGGCAACCTCCAATACATTACATAAATGAACAATTCTTGGATGATATAATTTACAAAACCTCCTTTCTATATATAGGAGTCCATGGGGCCATAATGTAATCCTGGTGGGCCACAATGTAATCCTAGCCGACCTAACAATAATAATTTAAGGGCACAATAATAACAAAATGGGGGTTATAGGGGTACAATAATAACAATAAGGGGGTTACACAAACAATAATAAGGGACTATACTAGTGATATAGGGACCTAACATGCCCCTCTCCTTCAAAAAAGTGTTGTCCTCAACGCTTGAGTAGCTCTGGGTGCTTCTGTATAAAATTCTCATCCTCCCATGTAGAATCTTCAGTGGGTAAGTTCTTCCACTTCATGAGATACTCTGAAATTGATCGATTCCGTAGTTGTCGAGTTCTTGTTTCCGTGACCGCTTCAGGTTCCAATATGATTTTTCCTTCCTCATCAAGTTCCGGCAATATTGTTTGAACTGGAAGATTTTCACCTATAACCTTCTTTAAGCATGAAACATGGAAAACTGGATGTACTCGTGAAGAAGCAGGAAGCTCCAATTTGTATGCCATAGTACCAATATTTTGCAACACCTTGTAAGGACCATAGTACTTCGGTGATAATTTATTATCCTTCTTAGCTTGCTTGAGGGACATTTGTTTGTATGGTTGTAGCCGTAAAAATACCCAATCTCCTACATCAAAACTTCTCTCGCCGCGATGTTGATCTGCCTGTTGTTTCATTCGATTTTGTGCCAAATTCAGGTTATCCTTTAAGAGTTGGAGAACTTCTTGCTGATGCTCGATGTGATCTTCCACTGCTTGAACCTTCGAATTTTCTCTTAAATATGATGTGATGGATGGTGGAAGATATCCATAAAGTGCCATAAATGGGGTCATTTTTGCTGCAGTATGGAAGGAAGTGTTATACCACCATTCAGCAAGAGGTAACCACTTGACCCATCGTGTTTGTTTATCAGATACAAAACAACGAAGATATCCTTCCAAACATTCATTTACGATCTCAGTTTGACCATCAGATTGAGGATGATAAGATGAGCTATGAGCTAATTGAGTACCCAAACAAGAAAATAACTCCGTCCAAAAATTTCCAGTAAAAATGGGATCTCTGTCGCTCACAATAACCCTCGGGCTTCCATGTAGCTTTTGAATTCTGTCCATAAATGTAGTAGCAACTGTACTTGCTTTAAATGGATGAGATAATGCACAAAAGTGTGCATACTTGGTAACTCTATCAACTACCACCATGATGACACTCTTTCCTTCGGACTTAGGTAAACCTGTGATAAAATCCATTGAAATCTCCTCCCAACGTTGACTTGGAATGGATAAAGGTTGTAGAAGTCCTGGGTCTTAATTGTTTCCACTTTATTCTGCTGGCAAACCAAACATTCTGCCACAAACTTTTGAATATCAGATTTAAGGCCATCCCAAAAAAATTCTTTCTTCACCCTGTGGTAAGTTTTTAAAATCCCGAGTGTCCTCCTAAAGGAGAAGTGTGCAATTCCAGAAGAATCTTTTGTTTTAGTTGGGAATTCTTACAAAGATATAAGCGATCTTTGTACCATAAGGAATCATTTTTCCAACTAAATGTATCAGATGTACTAGGATCTTGCCGCAACTTTTGAATGAGTGTCCATACATCTTTGTCCTTCTTCCATTCATCTCTTGCTTCGGTTATCCAATCTGGTTGGATAATAGAAATGGCACAAAGCAATGCTTCCACCTCTTCATTCTTTCTTGAGAGTGCATCCGCAACAACATTAAGCTTTCCTTTTTTGTAGATTATTTCAAAGTCATAACCCAACATCTTTGTGACCCATTTTTGCTGCTCTTCTGAAGATAGCCTTTGTTCCAAAAAGTGTTTAAGACTATCATGATCAGTTTTTACCTTGAAGTGTCTTCCCATTAGGTAAGTTCGCCATTTCTTTAGTGCATGTAGCATTGCTAACATTTCCTTCTCATAAATAGGTTTCTGTAAATACTTTCCTTTGATTGGACGACTTTCAAAAGCAATGGGTCTTCCTTCCTGCATTAAAACAGCACCAATTCCATTTCCTGAGGCATCACATTCCACAATAAAGGTTTTTGTGAAGTCCGGCGTAGCTAAGACAGGCGCTAGGCACATTGCCTCTTTAAGATGTTCAAAGGCCTTAGTTGCTTTAGGAGTCCATGAAAATGCATCTTTCTTCAATAATGTTGTTAGAGGTGCCGCTATTCTCCCATAATTCTTAACAAACTTGCGATAATACCCTGTTAACCCAAGAAATCCTCGCAACTGCTTTATGGTTGTGGGGACTTTCCATTCCTTAATGGCTTCAATTTTGTTAGGGTCTACTTTAACACCCTCGTGAGATACAATATGACCCAGATATTCCACCTCTTGTACTCCAAAGAAACATTTGGATGTTTTTGCATATAATTGTTTCTCCCGCAATAGTTTGAGCACCCTGTCAACATGTTGAACATGATCCTTCCAAGACTTGCTGTAGATTAGTATATCATCAAAAAATACTAGCACAAATTTTCTAAGGAAGGGTTTGAAAATGGAATTCATCAACCCTTGAAATGTAGAAGGTGCATCGGTAAGGCCAAAAGGCATGACCAAAAATTCATAATGACCCTCATGAGTTCGAAATGCTGTTTTTGGAATATCTTCAGTCTTCATTCTAATTTGATGATATCCCGAACGAAGATCCAACTTGGTAAAATAAATTGCTCCATGTAATTCATCCAATAATTCATCAATCACAGGAATGGGAAATTTGTCTTTAATGATGAGCTTATTGAGCTCCCTATAATCCGGACACATTCGCCATGATCCATCCTTCTTGTGTACCAATACTACAGGAGCAGAGAAAGAACTTTGACTAGGTTGAATTATACCCGCCTCTAACATTTCTGCAATCATACGTTCAATTTCGCTCTTTTGGAAGTAAGGATATCTATAAGGCCCGATGTTTGGAGGAACACTTCCTGGAATCAAATGAATAGCATGATCATGATCACGAATAGGTGGGAGTCCTTTGGGAGTTTCAAATACCTTGGAATGATTGTCCAAGACTTGTTGGAGATTTGCAGAAATAGATGATTTTGATGTCGGAACTTCTAGAGAGCATAATTGTGCAATTACGCCTTGTTGTTCTTTCTTTAGAAGCTTTGTCATGACATTATAGCTTATTATCCTTCCTGGCTTCCCTTCAATACCCCGTAATTCAACTTCCTTTCCTTCTGAGAATAATTTCAAGAAAAGTTCTTGAAAATTAAAAGCTACCGTCCCCAAAGATTGTAACCATTGTACTCCTAGTACAACATCAGCACCTCCCATAGGAATGGAAAGCATTGGAATAGTCAATACATATTCCCCCATGGTTAGCTTGATATTATGGAATTTCCCAGAGCAATTTATAGTTCCTCCATTTGCAACCATCACTTGGCATTCTGGTGCTGGGTATAGGAAACAATTTAATTCCTTGGCTACCTTACAATGAATAAAATTATGGGTGCTACCCGAATCAATCAACACTATTACCTTTTTCTTCTTGATTTGTCCTTCTATCTTGAGAGTTTGAGGAGTGGTAATTCCTGCCAGTGCATTACACGATATGGTCGGATTCATTTCTTCCTCTTCTATGGTTGGTTCCTGGTGTATATCCTCTTCTTGTTCATTTTCTTCTTCCTCTTCACAATCTATGTAAAATAATTTCTTCTCAGCACACTTATGACCTTTAGTGTATTTGCTATCACAACTGTAGCAAAGCCCTTTTGCTCTTTTTTCTTCCAATTGTTGTGGTGTCAACCTTGTAGGTTGTGGAAATCTAGGCGTAGCAACACTTCCTTCTTTATAGAATTGAGTGGTAGGCTTCCTTGTCTCCATTATTTTACATTCAACTTTTCTTGCCAACCTGAATGCCTTCTCCAATGAATCCAGTTCCAAAACACGAACTTCATGTTGGATGTTATCCTTTAAAGTGCCTATGAAGAGATCAATCCTGTGTTCCTCTGGAATATCAGTTACCCTTATATTCAATTTTTGGAAGTCCTCAATGTGCCGCCCCACTAAACCCTTTTGTTTGAGATTTATCAATTGGCTAAAGAAGGTGTTGCTCTTTGTATCCTCATAATGTGCTATCATTTCCTCCGTAAAAATTGACCAAGTGACAATTTTTTTACTAGAGCAAAGCCATCGATACCATACAAATGTATTTTGTTCTAAATGTAAAGTTGCAATGCGTACCTTTTGTGTGTTTTGCACATTATGGAGATCAAAATATTGCTCCATCTGTAGTATCCATGTTATAGGATCCTTTCCATCAAACTTCCTCATATCCATTTTTGGAATATGGTGGTTCTTCCCGCCAACATTAGAGTTTATCAAATCACAATTAACATTGATTTTTTTCTCATCATGAGGTTCTTCTACTATCTTTTCACCATTAGGAAACCGTTCTTGTATCAACTTTGTCAAACCTTCGATGTCTATTTTTAGATCATTCTTCATGTTTTCCATCTTAGCTTCCATGCCATCCATCTTCTCTTCCACACCTTTCTTCAAAACCTCCATTTCATTTTTTGTTGCTCTTTGCGAGAGTGAAATTTGTTGGACTTGCTCTTGTAATTTTGATAGATCATGTTGCAATTCTTCATCTTCATGAGTCATAGTAGACCCTTCTGAAGGCTTAATGGGTGTTGAATTATTTTTACGAGGCATATTTTAGAACCCAATACTGATATGCCCTTGGAATCAATTCAAATTGATTCTTCAAACAAGACTTATGCAATTCGGAAAAAAAAATACACACCTTTTTCTTGCTTTTGAGGAGCTCGATATTGAAATTGGATTATCTCTGTAATTGAAAATCTTAAATATTTGAAATTAAACCCTATAGTAGCCCTTTGAAGCTTCTTTCAAATGCCACAGGTCTGACCTAATTTGGATTCTCCAAGGAAACGTTGTGTCCAATCTCCCACAATGACCTAATTCTGGACTGGTTCAGTAGAGCGAACTTGTACGACTTGCCACGTGTAACTGTTTTGTCATTTGTCTCTAAAATTGATAGCCAAGAAACTACAGTCCGTGTAATTGCAACCAATTTTTACGGCACTAAAATCCACTGCCCAGAGAGAGATTTATTGAAATTTTCCCACGATCACCTCTTTGAGATGCAATTCTTGAGCCTGAAAAAGCACTACCTTCCACAGATCATATCTCCGAAAATATTGCGAACCAAGCTCTGAAATTTTTTGACGAATTTCCTTAGGATTTCAGCTTCGCACCATAAAAATTTCAGATTCTGAACCTTCGTAGAAAATTTTTTATAGCGAAAATGCCACGATGACCTGTTTAGGAGCTTGAACAAAGACCTAACTTCCACAGATGATATCTCCGAAAATATTGCGAACCAAGCTCTGAAATTTTTAGACAATATTCCTAAGGATTTCAGCTTCGTACCCTGACAATTTCAGCTTCTGAAACTTCGTAGAAAAAAATTTATAGGGAAAATTCCACGATGACCTGTTTGGAGCAGCGAAACCCTAGAATCCAAACCTCTGATACCAAATGTTGTGTAACCAGCTCCAAAAAGAGAAGAAAAGAGATATCAACGCCTTATAAATGAGCCTCTTCGAAGGGGAAACCTCCAATACATTACATAAATGAAAAATTCTTGGATGATACAATTTACAAAACCTCCTTTCTATATATAGGAGTCCATGGGGCCATAATGTAATCCTAGTGGGCCACAATGTAATCCTAGCCGACCTAACAATAATAATTTCAGGGCACAATAATAACAAAATGGGGGTTACAGGGGTACAATAATAACAATAAGGGGGTTACACTAACAATAATAAGGGACTATACTAGTGATATAGGGACCTAACAAAGGTTCTGAGAGAACGAAGGCTATGGGCCGTTAATCTAACCATGCGCGCAACACCTGCGAGGTGGTGGGACATGCATAAGGGGGAATTCCAGGATTGGGAAGAGTGTCAGGATATGATGATCTTGTGATTTGAACCTCCGACCCACTTGCACGTAAAAAAATTCCTTGGCCCTGGAGACCCGCACGAGCATCTATTCGCGTGGATGGAAAAATGGTGTGATCGGACTACAGAAGAATGGGTTCGCTTGTTTATTCATGCCTTGGGACCAATTCGCACCACATGGTACTGAGATGTAGAGCTACATCATCACACCTGCCATTGGGAAACAATAAAGGATGAATTTGTAAGGACATTTGGGTTAACAGGGGGAACAAAGGTGCTTGACGAAGCTCTACAGGATATAGATACCTTCATATTTGATGAATCATGCCCCTACTTAGCACTTGGGGTACCGACATGGGAAACACAGATGCAGGATATTGCCAACTGCTGCAATATAACCATAGAAGAATGCGATGAGGATCCGCGCAATTTCTCTATCCCAGAGTCGGAGGGCGAGTGCGCAGTTGCGGGACGTCCACTACAAACTGTGGATGTTACGAAGCCTCTGAAGCTGCGAGAAGTCAACATTAGCACAGAAGAGAAACCTAAGTTGGCTAAAATTGGGGATTATTGGGATGATTATACAGTAGGAAAATTTTCCAAACTTCTCACAGAATATCAGGACTTATTCCCGACGAAGTTTTCGGAGCTTAAGGGGATCACAGGGGACCTAGGGGTCATGCGCATCACGCTAAAGCCAAATGTGTGCCTTGTGAAGCAGTGCCCTTATCAATTGAATCCTAAGTATAAGCAAAAGGTTAAGGAAGAAATCGATAAAATGCTCACCGTAGGTATCATCGAACCGGTTGAACAGTCAGACTAGGTAAGTTCGATGGTGGTTCAGGAGAAAAAATGAAAAGAGAGATACAAATCTGTGTGGACTTGCGCAAACTGAATGATGCCTGCATACATGACCCCTTACCCACACCGTTCTCAGATGAAATCCTTGACAGCATGGGAGGGCAGGAAGCGTACTCATTTATAGATGGATTCTCGGGCTACCATCAAATTAGAATCACACCTGAAGATCGCAACGAGTCTATGTTTGCTACTGAATGGAGATCCTTTCAATATACTGTCATGCCATTTAGGCTGAAGAATTCCCCTGCCATCTTTTCACGGGTGGTGGTTGCAGTATTCAAAGAGTTCACCCACAAGTTTTTGGAGGTGTACTTTGATGACTAGACCGTCTTCAGCTTGGTTAAGAAGCACATCTCAAACCTGGGCATGATGTTGGATGCATGTAGAAAACACCAGATTTCTCTGAATATCAAGAAGTGCATATTCTGTGTACCCTTCGGAATATTGATCGGGCATATCATTTACCAACAGGGGTTGATGGTTGACCCTATGAAAGTCGCAGTTATCATAAATATGGTAGTACCTACAACTGAGAAACAACTGCATTCGATCCTAGGACATACAGGCTAGTATAGGAAGTTTATTCAAGGATATGCGCTGATCACAGTGCCGATGGAAAAACTGCTTAAGAAGGATGTTTCGTTTTTTTGGGATGACGAATGTCAGAAAAGCTTCGAGCTACTTACAGAGAATATGGTCTCTGCGCCTATTCTCATCTTTCCTAACTGGGTGAAGGAATTCCATGTTCATGTTGATGCATCAGGAATCGCCCTGGGAGCAGTCCTTACGCAACCTGGAGACGACGACATTGATCACCCGGTTGCATTTTCTAGTAGGAAACTCTCTGGTGCAGAGCGCAACTACTCTACCATGAAACGGGAGGGCTTGGCTATGGTCTATGCATTACAGAAGTATTGGCACTATTTGTTAGGAGGAAACTTCAAAATGTTTACAGATCGTTCGGCCTTAAAGTACCTGGTGAATAAGCGTGTGTTGGGGGGGAAATCTGCCGATGGCTACTGCTATTCCAGGAATACGACTTTGAGATCATTGTCAAGACGAGAAAGTTTAATGCTGGGCTGGATCACTTGTCCCGCATCTAAAGTGGTGAAGAGCCGACCAACCCGGAGGACAGATTGCCTGATGCGTAGATGTTTTCTGTTAAGATAGTGGATGCACACTTCGCCAACATCATTCAGTTCTTGACTATAGGCATGGCACTTGAAGAGTATTCGGGACAACAGAAGGAAGAGTTCGTAACCCGTGCTGCAGATTTTACCACCATCACAGGTCATCTATATAAGATGGGAGCTGATGAAGTGCTGCGAAGGTATGTTTTGGAGAATGAACGACATGCTATCTTGGCAGAAGCCCATGAGTGCGTAGCTAGAGGTCACTACGTAGGGAAAGCAACGACGTAAAATATCTTGAGAGCTAGATTATGGTGGCCCACCCTGCATAGTGCCTCTCATGACTATTGTAAGGCCTGCGATACATGCCAATGAATAGGAAGGCCATCCCGCAAGGATGAAATGCCCCTTCAACCGCAAATGGCCTTGCAAGCATTTGACAAATGGGCCATCGATTTTGTAGGACCTATCAACCCACCCGGAAAGAAGACAGGTGCGTGTTACATTATAACTGCTACTGATTATGTAACTAGGTGGGCCAAGGCACAAGCGGTAAAGGATTGCACTGCAGAAACTGATGCACACTTCAACTTTGAGTAGATTTTGACCATATTTGGATGTCCGAAAATCTTGATGAGCGATAGAGGTACGCACTTTGTCAATGAAACAACACAGGCCTTGACGGAAGAATTTTAGATCCATCATGCGAAAAGCACTCCGTATCATCCCTAGACAAACAGAGTGGTCTAAGATTTTAATAAAGTCTTGGAGCACGCACTGACTAAGGTCTGTAATTTTGATCGTAGCGACTGGGACGTGTGCATCCCATTTGTTCTTTGGGCCTGATGAAGTTGACAGGGAAAACACCGTTTCGGATGGTTTATGGCAAGGAGGCCATTATGCCCATGGAATACATTGTTCCTAGCCTGTGCATCGCAGCCTTTACGAATATGGTGGAGCATGATATCATGGAGGGGCGGTTAGCACAGCTTGTGGCTTTGGAGGAAGATCGGTTCGTTGCTAATTTCCATTAACAGGTTTAGAAGGCTCGGGATAATGCATGGCATGATCAACATATTCGACAAAAGACCTTTGCGAGGGGTGAATTAGCGCTACTGTATGATAACTAGTTTGTAAAACACCCAGGGAAGTTCCGACAGCACTGGCTAGGGCCCTATGTAGTTAAAGAAATCACGGATTGTGGAGCTGTTCGGTTATCCACCATGCGCGGCGTTATGTTACCTGGATATGTCAATGGCAGTTGGCTCAAACTGTATTGGATCAAATGACTATATGGCCAGAGTAGCTGTATAAAGTGGGCTACACCCACAAAGGAAGGTAAGAACGGAAGGTATCATTATATGTGTAGGGCGTGGCCGCAGAATTGGAAGCCTGGAGGGATGCATGGGAGGCGCAGGAGAATGTTCAGAGCGCAGAAGGTGCACTAGAAGCACAGAGGTGCACTAGGAGCGCAGGAAGTACGTTGGGAGCGCAGGGATGCACTAGGCACATAGGGGGTCCGCTGGGAGAACAGGGCTACAGTGGGTGCATAAGAGGTGCGAAAAATAGCCGCTGGAACAGTAAAATCAGGTAAAAAGCAAAAGTTACCGTTGACAGGAGTGGGCGGTCGACATTTAATGAGGCGATTTCTAGAGATTTTTTACTATTTACTTGATGGTAAGTTCCAAGTGAGTTTTACCAAACCGTTAGTCGTTCGCAAAGGCTATAAAAGCAGAGGGATAGATTAGACAAGGGTTCCATATCACTGGAATAGTTTGTACTTGGCATGTTTTTCCTTGACGAGTTTGTGCTGTAAGGGTTTATACGCCTATTGCATCCCTTTCATGTCTGAGTAGCCTACTCCCTCTGACAGTAGAAACCTAGAGTTTATCTTCCACACTAGGATGATGACCACTAATCCTCCTAAAGCCTTAGAACCGGTAACCTCGGTGGAACAAGAAACCAAGGAAGTCGTAGAAATCGGGCTAGAAGCCGAGGAAGTCATATCTATGCCAAGTCAATAAAAGAAGAATGGGAAGGAAAAAGCACAGGGGTCAAGGGAACCCGCGAAATTGGTTGGGGTGAAGCCCCGTACTTCCCCATGAAATGTAAAGTCCTCGCGGGTGACACCCTAGGCACGATCACCCAATCCAGCAAAGCGACCTCAGTTTGCTCAGGAGGAGGCCCAGGTAGTCAAACCAATCAATTGGCTACCACCTTTTGTTCGGCCCCGTAGGCCCTCCACACGCACGCCGAAGAGCCTTGATGGCCTGCGCACCTACCTACAGATGCCGCTAACCCCAGGTGAGGTCCTTGTCATTAGCGAACCTTTTGGAAGGCTCCATGAGGTGAAATTTGATGATCATGACTTGGCCAATTTGGAGGCCTTCCATGAGTTGGCACCTGAATTATACCTTGACAGAATTCAGGAAGACGATGGGATAAATATTGTCCCATATGCTGGGTGTGTGGATTGGCCGAGTCTGGGCTCTTGAACCTGCTAAGGATGCCGCACTTTGGCCACTAGAATATCATGGACTGTCTAGCATGTCAGTTGCTCGCCTTGGTTCATGATGGCTGCCTGTGGATCCAGGATCACATCCCCATCGATGTTGTGCTCATTCACCGAATTACTGGTCTTCCCATGAAAGGACGAGACCCTCTGGAGTGCGTTGGTAAGAAGTATGAGGGGGAGACTGCTAAATAAGTGCGCAAAACCTACCATGTGGAGTGAAATACTCGAGGCTTCATAATCAAATCCATTAGTGACCCTAGTACACAGTTGGGTACCATGTTGTTGGCATGCAGGATGATGCAAAATGCCAAGTTGCCACCTTCCCTGCATATGTAATTAAGTTAGCAGGCCAATGCATGAAAGGGGTCTGCTTCAATTGGTCCCAATACTTGTGCGACAAGCTTTTTTCCAATGTTCGAGAATCCTAGGAGCAGGGACGAGCCTTTTATTATTCATAGTTGCTGCTTCTCATTGCGTTGGTCGCTTGGGAAGCACCTGAGGAATCAGTCCTCCCTGAGCTCACCCAAGACATGTGCAAAGGGACTCGTTATACGAACTTGTGGGAATGTAAGGATAACGCATCGAGGAAAACCAAGTATTCTGGGTATTGTTTTAGAGTGGGCTCGCAACAGCTATCAACTCTTGACTGCGTCTGTCTCCAGCCATTTATGATAAATATAAAAGCATTGATGCTTTCCAGGTGACTATGCATAATGTCCAAATTCGAGGCCGTAAGGATTCTGCGTGGGTTTCTCTCCCCTACATGGTTGCCGACGAAGCGATTGATCGGTTAGTTACGCAATGGCCTCCTCACTAGAAGCTTGGCTTCAAAACAGGTGCGAGGGGCACTGAAGGGACAAGCACACCGAAGGTTACCCCGCCTGTCATCACCAAGGACATTGGTGGACCGAGTAAGAGCACGGGGAAGGGCACCGAAGCTGCATCGCAAAAGGGTTCACAACCCGGTAAGAGTACGGGGAAGGGTGCAGAAGTAGCAGCGCAAAAGGATTTACAACATGACCTCAACACTGGAGGTCAGGAGGTGGGAGGTGCTGACTCTCCCCGTAGAATAAAGCGAACTGGTGAACCAACTAAAGGGCCACGAAAGAATTAGTGCTCCCAATGAACAGAACGCGACGAAACTGTTACACTAACAGAAGGGGACGTCGAGAAAATCGAAGACACGATTACCTTAGCTGCCGAAGAAAAGTGGCTAGCTCTGGAAGAGCAACATAAATCCATGGTCGACACACTTCAGGCCGAGCTTTGAGCCCATCAAATGAAAATGGACATGTTGCAAACAAATATGATTCAGGTGCGAACAGCCTCAA
This sequence comes from Pinus albicaulis, assembly GCA_034641835.2. Classification (NCBI taxonomy): domain Eukaryota; kingdom Viridiplantae; phylum Streptophyta; class Pinopsida; order Pinales; family Pinaceae; genus Pinus; species Pinus albicaulis. Next base: position 205,912 of record JAXQQM020085766.1, on the reverse strand, counting down.
CAACTAGCAGTGCAACACTTGTTACAACAGAAAGCCACCTCTATTCCCTGCCAGGCGCAACCCTCATGATAAGTCCACCTGACTTAGGTGCGAAGGTCTCGGCTTGTTTAGAGGTCCAGTTGGATCTGGCCAGATTTCCACATGAGTCATTGCAGGCACTTCAGACCTCCTTGTTTGAAGAAATTCAACACCGGGACCATCGAGTGCACCAACAGATCAGTGTAGCTGAGCAGACCATTGAGGAAAAGAATGTTGTAGTTTCCCAAGTATAGGTTGTGTGTATCCTGGCCACTGCACAACAGACGGAGCTGGAGCACCTCATTAGTAGGCTCTGCATAGATTTTTTGGAAGATATTCCAACCTCTGCCACCCCCAAGGCCAATATTGAGGGGTTGGTCGCAACATTACAGGCCTCAAGGACCGAGATCCAGGCGGTCAAGATAGAGATGGAACAACAGATCACAGACTTGCAAGCCAAGTTATAGCCAGAGACACCACCAGAAGTGTGGGCCCAGTGAGCTGCACTGGTTACATCAGCCATGAATGTGATTACAGGACATATTTCTTAGGGTGGCCAATTTCTGGACACAACCATGTAGTTATGGACTAAGGTGGAGTGCGACCCGATCCTGCATGAAATCAACTAGGACCTGAGACAGAAGGAAGAAGTGTTTGAGTAGCTGAAAGCTACAATGCCTACTCTTCTTCCTGCTCAACAATTAGCTCGACTACGAACTAGCCATGCCCTTCAGGATGATATTGATGAACCCCGCCAGAATAAGAAGACTCTCAGTGACCGCTTTAAGCCATGGGCTGATGAGGCCCTCAAGCTCTCCCAGGATATTGATTTTGCTATCAAAAAATTTAACCAGCATCTGGAGAGCATCACAGCCATGACAGAGGGACCAAATTCAAAAAAATTGGTGGACAATGCTTAGAAAGTTGCTGCTCAGAGTGAAGGAGTGCTACACCCACTAGTTGAGGCGATCAAACTACTGCAGGTGTTAGGGTCCCGTGATTTGGCCGATTGGCTAGCCAAATGACGATGTAACATCAAACCAAGCTTTGGAGCCCAAGGACCTAGCCTTCCTGGACTCAGAGAGGGCTCTCTCTATATGTGTAGAAGATGTCGGTGTGTTTACTTGCGGTGTTTTGATATTAGGCTAGTTATGAAGTGTATTTTTGGTTTTTTTAGTTTTTTAGTTTGTGAGGGATGAAACTGATCAAATACATAAACTGGATAACAAGATGTAGATAAATTGGGCTATGGGGTCAAACAGGTCAAGGAAGCTATGAAGTGATGATGTAAAGCTGCTGTAGGGCCGATTTGATTCACAATAGAAGGGATCTCTGGGCAAAATGGAGTAAATGAACAATAAGTTGGTGAAAGACAAGGGATTTCAAGTGCAAACTAGTTAATAGCAGACATAAACATGTAATAGCAAGCCAATAATCATGCTAGGAATAACTATAAGCTAATCAATACATAGAAATCAAACATTCCAGCCATACATAGAGGTATAAGACCCTCTAACTTCGGGAAATGGCTATCAGACTTTGGGGAAAACACATGAGACAAACTAACAACTCATAAACTATGCCGGAACGCCTAAACATAGTCTCTAAGTCATCGGGTACTTGGACAAATAAGTTTTCATAGTTTTAGGCAAAGGGCTAGATCGGGACTAGGCCTCCTTGGTTCAACAAAATGATCAACAAATCAGTCAAAGAGAAAGTTTTATGGACAGAACTATGGGCAACTGATAGGTAGGTAGGGCAAACCATACATCCTACTCAACATACATGGAACTGATGAATAAAACTTAGCAACAATACCTTAGATTACTAAAGAGCAGCTAAGAATTCTTTAGCATAACTAAGGGAGAAGAAAACATCAAGCTATGAAGATTCAGGGATTTTGAGGTGCCTCCATGGGCATATCTCAAAATCAATCTTTACCGATCTATAGCAGCAAGAAATATGAATTATGAGTGAAAACTAGAAGACAAAACACATTAAGAAGCACTATACCATTCTACCATGTCAAGGAATCCATCAACAAGCCTTCACCATTCCTCAAAAGCATCCAAGAGGTAGTCCAAAAATCATAACTCAAGTGTATTCTTCAAAGCTCATATGACCAATGCATTAATTCTTCTCTCAAGTTCAGCCTCTGATTTACAATGAGAACCATGGAATAAATAGGCTTGAGGGAGGAAAACCTCATGGAGCAACTAGCTATCCCATTGGCCAAGTCAAAATATCTAAACTTGTCCTCGAGGCTTTGCAAAGCCCAAGGCACAAAATATCCCATAAAATATCTAAAAAACTGCTAAAAATGGAAATTATATTGACTTTACATGATTTCCCAATGATAAAAATAGCTTAACGCACATTTGGGAAAAACAGATTTTTGGAGTTCAAAAATTACAAAAATACTTCATATTTATGCCTGAAAAAGGTCCCCTGACTTGCTGGATGCAAATGGCAGCCTTCCCGATGTCGAAATGAGGCTCATGAGGGCTTGCTGGAAAGCTTTCTGTGTCTATTTTCCGGTGCAACTGGAACCAACTCAATCCGAGGTCCGGAAGTCATCCAAAACTGTACCTGTGTGAAAAAACCCAGAAAATAGCAGACTGCTGATATGGCGGGCAGAATGTGCAAAATGAGGCTGTTTTTCGCCAATTTGAGGGGGCGAATGATCTTCAAATGCCCCGAAAATCGCTGGAGACCTGCTCATGGAATTATGGCATCCATCGGTATCATCCTCCTCCCTTGACAAATCCTCGAACTGAAACGGCGCAATTATGAGTTTTTGACTAAAAACCCAAAAAATGCCGAAAAACAAAAAGTTGCCGAAATAGGCCCAAAATTGGCATGCATGACCCTCAAGGGTCCATAGCAACATGCTCCGAATCTGATGCCAAAATATCAAGGGTTGATATGTCTTTCTTCTCTTTCCGTGTCGGGCGCTCCTTAAAACTGCTGTTCTTGATCATCATCCTTATGATGTTGCTCAAACTGCTGAGCTGCTGCTGTTCAGCACTATCCTCCTCTGGTTCCTGCTTCTGCTGATCTTCACCACTGTCATGTTGCTCCTGTTGTCTTGCTTTGGAGGCATTTTGACCTAACCATGCTTTGGAAGAAACCAACTGCCTTTTATGAACAATGCCCTGCTGGATTGAAAATGGCCACTATACTGTTTGGACAGATATGGACACTGTGGATTTGAATAAGATGCAACAATGTTTCTTTGAATAAGTCACCTCCTCGTACTTCTTAAAAACAAAGTCCTTCAACTCTCGTATGCACTTCACGCCATGCAAACTTTTTAACAATGGTACCATGTGTAAAGATGAGACAATATGTCGTGTAAGTTTCCGTATGTAGTTTTAAGCAATCATTCTTTTTGGTGAGTCCGCTAGGGATCAACCAACACTCGGTATTAGTGTTTTCAAAACAAAACTCAATATATAAAAAAACCCGCTCTTCGTGTCATTCACCTTTAAAAAAATACCTCTGTCACATGCATTCTTGTAGAGACCATACAAAGGAAAGAAAGGAGAACTTTTGGTTAGTGAAGTGTTAAGGAAAACAACTTTCACTTGTGACTTTTGAGAAGTCAATCACCACCTTTAAACCTCTCGCCTTTAATGTCAAAATCCAACATTAACAACCTCTCGTCTTTCACTATGCTCGTTTACCTTTGAAAATCTCACTCAACCGATCTTCAACATGATACAATATGGTTTCTAGGAAAGGCAGGACTCAAGTTGGATGTATAACTAATGCACAAGTGGTTTTTAGGAAATATACCCTCTCGCTTGTGAGTTTAAGAGATCAACATAATACCTACACCTCCTCGTTTTAATATCAAATGCAATCACCAGTATTCACGTCCCTTTAGACAATGGCCATTTTCACTTGTGAAGTTTTGAGAAATCTAACACCACTTTGGTACCTCTGCCTTTAATGTCGAAATCTAACCAAGAACAATCTCTCGCTCCTCGTTGTATTGTGTACTCGTTTCAAATGTTAAACTTGATCATCAACAACCGTGCCTTCTAGAATATGGCCTTATTTCACCCTCAAAATTACTCGTTCAACAATCTTCGTAATGATACAATGTAGTGTAATGAACAAGCGGCATCTTAGTTTAGGTGTAAAAATAAGTGCAACAAAGGTTTAGAGAACACACTCTCTCGCTTTAGCCAGAAACTATTTTCAAACTTGTGAGTTTAAATAGTCCATCAACACCTATATACCCCTGCCTCTAATGTTTAACATTTATCCACCAACAACTCGCCTTTTTAGAAAATGACTTCCGCACCTTTGGAAAGTTTTGAGAAATCCAATACCACTTTGGTATCTCCGACTCCAAAGTTAGAAACCCATCCACTAACTATGCTTCTTAGTACACTCGTTCACCTTGGGAAACTCTTTTTTTTTAACAATCTTGCAAGTGGAAGAATATAGTGAATGAAAAGCAATCTGTTTAAATAGTGTGCCGTGAGAAGATGCCACCGACTACTCTTGCTTTTAAAGTCTTTGATGTCAACCTTAACACAAAAACTCCCCGTTCAAAAAAAATCTTTCAAACATCCAACAATTCCGTCTCGTGCAAGAGTGTGTCCTCCTTTCACCGTTTGTACATCAAGCAAATCACTATACACGAGTGTCTAGACAACAAGAACACAGGGCGGAGGTAAAATGACAGAGAGCTTCGGAAGACTAACAAGCTTTTTAGACAGGATTACCGAGTCTTCTCTTTTCAAAACAAAAAATGTCAAACCCCCCCTCACTCAAAGTATACTTCATCGTTTTAGTAGTGTGGAAATGTATGGATGATAGTGTGAAAGGTTCTTTGTTAGAATTAGGTCCGTATTTCTGCAATGAAAGTCCTCTTTAATTTTAAACACGAAATCCTTCACAACCTCTTGCAATCAATGGGGGAATTCGTAAAATACCTTAAACTTGATGGAGGCCCGCTTTCGAAAGCTAAAAAACCGTGGGGAACCCTTGACACTTGCGGCATTCTTGATAACAAACCCGTCGCACGTAAAAAACCCTTGTCGGCTTCGCCGGTCGACTCGTCGGGTGGTCTGGGCGGCCACCTACAGACACGTCGCGCGTGTTGAAAACCTTTGTAAAATGATGCCCGTGCACGTCGCGCCTACATCCGGGCACGTCGCGCAGCCTTTAACACCGCAGAAAACTTCGAATTGCTTGAAAACGTTGTGATAATTGGGAGTCTGCGAAGTTTGCTTTGAATTTCGACAATGACTTACTTATTTTCCTATTCCATTCTTTAATTACACCTTCAACCTCATATCATTTTCAAATAAACATCCCAACTGGTCATTTGAAAATTGATTTTTTAACTCCGTTTGTTTGTTTTTTCAAACAGATGGTTTGTTATTTGAATATATATATATGCCTTTTGATTCTCGACCCCCGAGCTCGAATTTTGATCGATTAAGTCGACCACCTCCACCACTTCCGCTACTGTGTTTCAATACCACAGGTGATTTGTCACTTTACTTTGACAATTCCTTCATCTTTTACCCTCGTAGTGGATTTTCAAATCTCTGTTTGTATGTGTAGTAAACAAGACCCCCTTTTCCTTCAAAATAAAGGTTGGGCTTCTTCTTTTTTAAACTATATCAATAATGATCACAAAGTCGAAAAAACCTTTGGAACACAAATGAATAATAACTTTAAAGGGGAAATCTTCTTGGTGACACATTTTTAGAAGGTGCCTTTGCTCACGGTCTCTTTTCCATGCAAAACTTTGTACAATCTGTCCTTTTGGAATGATAACAAGTGTGTTTGTTTTTTTTAAAAACATATGAACGGTAGTGATTCATCACAACCAACTTCCTCTCGCCTATTTATAAGATTGAATACCACTCGCCTCCTTCATTTGAAAAAGACAAGCTTGGGCAATATGAGAACATGACTCTTTTGATACATAGTCATTATTTTGCTCGATCATTGTGTTACCTCTTTTTTGCCCGCGTAATCATTTCATAACTCGAACTATTTTCACTCGTTTTCCTCTCTCGGCGATTTTAGCAAGGAAGGGCTATTCATAATGCAACAAAACATTTGAAAGTCTGTAATTTGGTATATGACATTGTCTTGTTGCTTGACCTTTCCTCAAGGAGACAGACTTCTTTTTTTGGTATCGAGTGGCACACTATATTCAATATTGCCTCTTTCCTACTATAGGTATAGCTTTGACGTATAGTTCTTTGAAAATAGGAGTATCAGCACTTTACATTATCGAGCATTGTCATTCATCTCGTGTAGTGACCTTGTTTCGCTCTTTGGTATCCTTCCACCGCTTTTCTTGTATCAATCGCTCTAAAGCACTGTAGTAGCTTTTGGCCCTCTACTCATGCATGGAGGAGGCTCTTCATCAGATAAGGTGTCCGGAGACTTTTTGACCACTAGGTTCGACACAGCCTTTTTCTGAATGTGGTGGTAAGAAAACCTCTTGAAAAACACCATTCTTAACATCTTTACTTGCAAGTATCACTGTTTTTTAGAAGAAAACCCTAGCCACAGTGATACTGTTCTAAGGGTGACTGAGAAAATTATCATTTGGATTGTTTATCTCATGACCTGTTACTTGACAAAAACTCTTTGTGACTATGAAGGTCAGTGCATTTGAAAAAGCTAAGGGCTCTCTTTCTGCTTGTGTAATGGCATTGGTTAACAACCTCTATTCCATTGGATCTTGAACAAAACAGGCCTCTTATGATTTGGATGTTTACTGCTAACAGGTCCTTCTAAATTTCAACAATCCATATGGTTTGCAAGTTTGAAATGAGCTCCTTTATCAGGCCAAACTCCCCTTTCCTTTGAGCTTATCATATTCCCACTATATTCCTGTTATGGTCATCAATTACATTCATGAAACCTGAAGATATTGTTTCATTGTTTCAGTAAAGGCAACCTGGACTTTTGCAACCTTCTGAGTCAACACTGGCCTGCGCCCTCTGCTTATGTATGAAGGAGCTTTCAACCTCTGCTTGTAAATGAAGGAGGTTACGGGCCTTGATGACATTCTGGATTTGTGAGAAGCAGTGGCGAAGCATAACTACTGTGATTTTCATGCTGGAAAGAGCTGTAAGGTCCTGATGAGTGACCTTTGTTTTGCAGCTTCATCTCATGGCTCATAATACACTTAGAAGCAGCTGTTCCTCTAACTGTAAACTCAACCATTTACTCCATGAGATGAAATATATTTCCTGTCTTTGTAGAACCATAGAACACAATGAAAAACCTACTAGTCAGCTTGAGAATGGGCTTCATGCAGTGCTGAGACCTAGGGAATATGAGTGGCGCAACTTAAGGCTGTTTGTCAACTTCATTTGCAAAGTAAAGGATCAGTCATGGTAGACCTGTAGCAGATGGAGGCTTTTCTGGCTTTTTGATGATTGCCAAAGGTGGAATGTCCTAAACGCCACTTCCTAACATAGGGTAGACTTCTAAAACAGATGTGGATTTTCCTTTTAAAGCTGATGGGCAGACCAATAAGGCTGAGGTTAGATAGGATTGTGACAAGGAGGTTTTGGTTTTGCCAGGGGTGGACTGAATAGGTAGAAAGGCGAAAAAAGTTTTGGGAGGGTTTTCTGGATGACATATTGACATAAAGAAATCAGTTTCTAGAAAACTCAGCTGTAGATATAGTCATCACTAACATGTAAAAATACGTTATTTAACTTAAATGATGATGATGGAAACCCCACCATCACGGTCTTTGAATGCAAGTAAGCGACCTTCCTAATCTGAAATGAGGCTCATGAGGGCTTTCTGGAAAGCTTTCTGTGTCTATTTTCCGGCGCAACTGGAACCAACTCAATCCGAGGTCCGGAAGTCATCCAAAACTGTACCTGTGTGCAAAAACCCAGAAAATAGCAGGCTGCTGATATGGCGGGCAGAATGTGCAAAATGAGGCTGTTTTTCGCCAATTTGAGGGGGAGAATGATCTTCAAATGCCCTGAAAATCGCTGGAGACCTGCTCATGGAATTATGGCATCCATCGGTATCATCCTCCTCCCTTGACAACTCATCAAACTGACATGGCGAATTTATGAGTTTTTGGCCAAAAACCCAAAAAATGCCAAAAAACAAAAAGTTGCCAAAATAGGCCCAAAATTGGCATGCATGACCCTCAAGGGTCCATAGCAACATGCTCCGAATCTGATGCCAAAATATCAAGGGCTGATATGTCTTTCTTCTCTTTCCGTGTCGGGCGCTCCTTAAAACTGTTGTTCTTGATCATCATCCTTATGCTATTGCTTAAACTGCTGAGCTGCTGCTGTTCAGCACTATCCTCCTCTGGTTCCTGCTTCTGCTGATCTTCACCACTGTCATGTTGCTCCTGTTGTCTTGCTTTGGAGGCATTTTGACCTAACTATGCTTTGGAAGAAACCAACTGCCTTTTATGAACAATGCCCTGCTGGATTGAAAATGGCCACTGTACTGTTTGGACAGATATGGACACTGTGGATTTGAATAAGATGCAACAATGTTTCTTTGAATAAGTCACCTCTGTACTTCTTAAAAACAGTCCTTCAACTCTGTATGCACTTCAGCCATGCAAACTTTTAACAATGGTACCATGTGTAAAGATGAGACAATATGCTGTGTAAGTTTCCTGTATGTAGTTTTAAGCAATCATTCTTTTTGGTGAGTCTGCTAGGGATCAACCAACACTGGTATTAGTGTTTTCAAAACAAAACTCCAATATATAAAAAACCCTGCTCTTCAGGTCATTCACCTTTAAAAAAATACCTCTGTCAACAGATTCCTGTAGAGACCATACAGTGGAAAGAAAGGAGAACTTTTGGTTAGGTGAAGTGTTAAGGAAAACACCTTTCACTTGTGACTTTTGAGAAGTCAATCACCACCTTTAAACCTCTGCCTTTAATGTCAAAATCCAATATTAACAACCTCTGTCTTTCACTATGCTGTTTACCTTTGAAAATCTCAGTCAACCAGTCTTCAACATGATACAATATGGTTTCTAGGAAAGGCAGACTCAAGTTGGATGTATAACTAATGCACAGTGGTTTTTAGGAAATATACCCTCTGCTTGTGAGTTTAAGAGATCAACATAATACCTACACCTTTGTTTTAATATCAAATGCAATCACCAGGTATTCTGTCCTTTAGACAGTGGCCATTTTCACTTGTGAAGTTTTGAGAAATCTAACACCACTTTGGTACCTCTGCCTTTAATGTCGAAATCTAACCATCAACAATCTCTGCTCCTCAGTGTATTGTGTACTCCTGGCTTCAAATGTTAGACTTGATCATCAACAACCGTGCCTTCTAGAATATGGCCTTATTTCACCCTCAAAATTACTCTGTTCAACAATCTTCAGAATGATACAATGTAGTGTAATGAACAAGCAGACTTAGTTTAGGTGTAAAATAAGTGCAACAGTGGTTTAGAGAACACACTCTTTGCTTCAGCCAGGAAACTATTTTCAAACTTGTGAGTTTAAATAGTCCATCAACACCTATATACCCCTGCCTCTAATGTTTAACATTTATCCACCAACAACTCTGCCTTTTTAGAAAATGACTCTGCACCTTTGGAAAGTTTTGAGGAATCCAATACCACTTTGGTATCTTTGACTCCAAAGTAAGAAACCCATCCACTAACTATTCTCCTTAGTATACTGTTCTCCTTGGGAAACTCTTTTTTTAACAATCTTGCAGTGGGAGAATATAGTGAATGAAAAGCAATCTTTTTTTAAATAGTGTGCTGTGAGAAGATGCCACCGACTACTCTGCTTTTAAAGTTTTTGATGTCAACCTTAACACAAAAAACTCCCTGTTCAAGGAAACTTTCAAACATCCAACAATTCTGTCCTGTGTAAGAGTGTGTCCTCCTTTCACTATTTGTACATCAAGCAAAACACCATACACAGGTCTAGACAACAAGAACACAGGGCGGAGGTAAAATAACAGAGCTTCTGGAAGACTAACAAGCTTTTTAGACAGGATTTATCAGAGTTTTCTCCTTCAAAACAAATGAATTTCGTCCCCTCCTCGGTATACTTCTTTATGTTTTAGTAGTGTGTGGAAGTGTGATGATAGTGTGAAAGGTTCTTTGTTAGAATTAGGTCTGTATTGCTGCAATGAAAGTCCTCTTTAATTTTAAACACAGTCCTTCACAACCTCTTGCAATCAATGGGGGAATTCGTAAAATACCTTAAACTTGATGGAGGCCCGCTTTCGAAAGCTAAAACACTGTGGGGAACCCTTGACACTTGCGCGGCATTCTTGATAACAAACCCGTCGCGCAGAAAAGCCCTTGTCGGGCCTGTCGGGTCGACCTGTCGGGTGGTCGGGCGGCCACCTACAGGCACGTCGCGCCCACCTACAGGGACGTCGCGCCGGTGTTGAAAACCTTTGTAAAATGATGCCCAGGCACGCCTACATCAGCGAGGGCACGTCGTGCGTCTTAACAACTGCTGACTTAGTGTGCTTAAAACGTTGTGATAATTGGAAGCTGCAGAGGCCTTTAGCAATTCAACAAATGACTTACTTGCCTGTGTTCTTTAGTGCACTTTAACTCTGTGTTTCAAATAAACATCCCAACGGTCATTTGAAAATTGATTTTCTTTCAGTTGTTTGTTTCATGATTGTGTACCTGTTTGAATATCTACTATATATCTGCTTTTGATTCCACGACTGACTCCCAATTTTATGATGGTCATTATTTTCACCTTCATCACGGTGTTTCCAATACAGGTGATTTGCTGCTTTACTTTGTGATTCCTTCATCTTTTACACCTTAGTGGATTTTTAATCAAATTTCTGTATTGTAGTAGCATTTATTTATTAAAATAAAGGTTGGGCTTGTCTTTTATTATAAAAATAAACGATCTGAAAATTTGTAAAAACCTTTGGAACCACATGATGAATAATAACTTTAAAGGGGAAATCTTCTTGGTGACACATTTTTAGAAGGTCTTGTCTGCAGGTCTCTTTTCCATGCAGCTCTGTGCTAAATCTGTCCTTTTGGAATGATAACAAGTGTGTTTGTTTTTAAAACATATGAACAGAAGTGATTCATCACAACCAACTTCCTCTGCCTATTTATAAGATTGAATACCACTCGCCTCCTTCATTTGAAAAGACAAGCTTGGGCAATATGAGAACAGGAATCTTTTGATACATAGTCATTATTTTGCTCTGATCATTGTGTTACCTCTTTTTTGTCAATAGAACCATTTCATGACTGAACTATGTTCACTGTTTCCCTCTCTTGGTGATTGTTAGCAAGGAAGGGCTATTCATAAATGCAACAAAACATTTGAAAGCTGTCATTTGATATATGATATTGTTTTGCTGCTTGACCTTTCCTCAAGGAGACAGTTTTCTTTTTGGTATCAGTGGCACACATATATTCAATATTGCCTCTTTCCTACTGTAGGTATAGCCTGACAAATAGTTCTTGAAATAGGAGTATCAATACCTTTACATTATCAGCACTATCATTCATCTATGAAATGACCTTTCTTCCTTTTTGGTATCCTTCCACTGCTTTCTTGTATCAATCAGTTTCAGCACCCTGCAGTAGTTTCGGCCCTCTACTCATGCATGGAGGAGGCTCTTCATTAGATAAGGTGTCCGGAGACTTTTTGACCACTAGGTTCGACACAGCCTTTTTCTGAATGTAGTGGTAAGAAACCTCTTGAAAAACATCAGTCTTAGCATCTTCACTTGCAAGCATCATTGTGTGTCAGCAGAAACCCTAGCCAGAGTAATGCTATTTCCCTGTACGGTCCTAAGGCTGATTTTAGATATTTGGCTTGTTCATCTCACGATTGATTACTTTGAAAAATAGCCTTTGTGACTATGAAGGTCAGTGCTTTCTTGAAAAACCAAGACCTTTCTCCTGCTTGTGTAATGGCATTGGTTACCATCTGTTCTATTTGATTTTGAACAAAACAGGCCTCTTATGATTTGCATGTTTACTGATGATAGGTACTTCTAGAGTTCAACAATCCATATGGTTTGCAAGTTTGAAATGAGCTCTCTTATCAGGCCAAACTCCCCTTTCCTTTGAGCTTATCATATTTCCACTATATTCCTGTTATGGTCAGCAATTACATTCATGAAACCTGAAGATATTGTTTCATTGTTTCAGTAAAGGCAAACCTAGACTTTTGCAACCTTCTGAGTCAATCCTGGCCTGCGCCCTCTGCTTATGTATGAAGGAGGCGCCCTAACCCTCTGCTTGTAAATGAAGGAGGTTCTGGGCCTTGACAATTTACCATTTTGCTGAGACAGTGGCGACCCCTTCTTACTATGATTTTCATGCTGGAAAGAGCTGTAAGGTCCTGATGAGTGAATTTTGTTTTGCAGCTTCATCTCAGGCTCATAATACATTTAGAAGCAGCTGTTCCTCTAACTGTACACTCAAACATTTACTCCATGAGATGAAATATATTTCCTGTCTTTGTAGAACCATAGAACACAGTGAAAAACCTACTAGTTAGCTTGAGATTGGGCTTTATGCAGTGCTGAGACCTAGGGAATATGAGTGACGCGACTTAAGGCTGTTTGTCAATTTCATTTGCAAATTAAGGGATCAGTCATGGTAGGTCTGCTGCAGATGGGGCTTTTTTGGCTTTTTGATGATTGCCAAAGGTGAAATGTCCTAAACGCCACTTCCTAACATAGGGTAGATTTTTTGAAACAGATGTGGATTTGCCTTTTAAGGCTGATGGGCAGGTCAATAGGGCTGAAGCTAGATAGGATTGTGATATGAGGTTTTTGATGTTGCTAGGGGTGGACTGAATAGGTAGAAAGGCGAAAAAAGTTTTGGGAGGGTTTTCTGGATGACATATTGACATAAGGAAATCAATTTCTAGAAAACTCAGCTGAAGATATAGTCATCACTAACATGTAAAAAATACTGATGGCTAACAGCAGGCGTAAGTGGAAACCCCACCATCACAGTGACTTGGGACGAGTCACAAGATTGTGTTGGGGGACTGTTGGAACAGGGTCCCCTAAAAGCTGCGAATTTTGTATATTTTTGGTCTTAATTAGTCTAAAGTAGGGGTTTTTGGGTGGGTCAAAGTCTCGAATGCATTTTAATGGGTCAAAGGTAGACCAAGAGTCTGCAAACCACAGTTTTCAGACCATTGGAAGTGTAGGCTAAGTCGATATAAATAGATGAACATTTTGAGTCTTAAGGTAGGCAAGAATTAAGTCTGATGCTAAGTGCGAATTGTTAGATCTGTTGTTGGGTCGTTTGGGTAAGGACTCCTGTTGGCTATGTGCACGGAGATCCTTAGTCCTGCTGTGTGCAGACCCTGCTGGCTGTGTGCGCAAGATGTGTCAGATTGTATTGGGTTTTGGATGCTAATATATGTAGATATGGTTAAATTATTTCAAAGTTATCTGATCTGATGTATTACTGTTGATGCAAACTGTTGGGATTTGTTGCAATTACTGTTTTGTTATTTTTTTATGCTGTGAATCTGTATGTGTTATGGTATAAATATAATATGTTGATAATGCATGTTAATAACTGATGATACACACGTGGAAGTAGAGTTATTAATTAGATCTATGCACAATAATATCTCTATATATTGTGATTATACTGTTAACAACCCTGCAAATAAATCTGTATGGTACAAACCTAATAGGGTGCGAACGTGGATCTTCTTGACTTACCTACTCTCTCTCTCTCAAGGTGTGGAAACCTGGTTCTAGCACCCTCCCATACTGCTTCAGGTGAGACTTTGGCCTGTGCAAGTAGGTCACTGCCGAAAAGGCCAGTAGTATAGGGGTTTGTTGGCAAACCTTAACCTCCGAACCTTGGTCAGGACCCCTCTAGCCAACAATGCTTCTCAATTTGTTTTCTTGATCCCCCATGTTGTATCTTTGTAGATAGTCCTTAGGTAAATAACTGAGCCAAAGCATCAATGTGAGGAATTGAGATAAATTTAGAAGGCTAAACATTCTCCCTGAACATTTAATCATGTAATAATAGCATAGATGTATAAATTAACATCTATAGTCAACAAAAATATATCCAAGTACAACATAGAAACAACCATCTAAAGATTTCTGGGCAGTAAATTATTGTTCAATTTCTAACTCATTTGTGAACATAACTTTGCAGAGGGACTCTAGGGATATTGATACGAAATCTAGTACTTCCTAATATCCTATACTATTCTAAAATATATGCATCAACTGACTATGAAATTACAAGAAGAACTCACAAGTACACAATTTCTGTCATGAACGACAACTAGAAGCCTTTTATTATATCTAAGTTGAAAGTGTTACAACAATATTACAAAAAAATTGCTCCAAGTGTCAACCCTTTCTTATTAAAAATAAGGTATATATAGATTTATTTACAAAATATAGAATCTCTTAAAAGATTTACCTTCAAAGTATTCTATATCCAAATCATTGGATAATGTTTAAACAACTTTTAACCAATGTTGCAAACATCAACATCAGGATAAAATCGGTATGGGTCTGGAAAACAAAAAAATTGTAAAAATCAGGAAGGTATTGGTAAAAATTGGAAAACATCCGCTAAATTAAGATGGCATAAAAATATTAGTAAAAAGTTACAAACATCGGCTAGGCCAAAAAATCGTGATTTCAAGATAAAATCGGGATGTTATCAAGATGTTTGCAACACTGCTTTTAACTAAAAATAGAAAACTGCTAAGAGAACTGTTCCAAAAATGTCTACAACTACACTTGATATTTGCATTCATGTTCAATGTATTCGAAACTTCTCTAATCTTATTTCTCGAAATGCTTAATAGTTGCGATCTCTTACTAATATGATGCATTGATAAGATGAATTTATTGAACAACTTTGGCCAACTACACCCATTCTTCATTTGTTGGGAAACTGAGATCCATCATCTATCTTTACGATTCATATACATTTGTATACTTCTCATAAGAAGGTTTTACTATGAACAAGTGTTTGATTTCGTAGCTAATGAAAAGGTCATCAAGTAACATTTGAAGTAGATTTTGACCGCTAATATATCCCTTAATTCGAACAAACTTTGTTTTTTCCCTTGCCTCTCTCTCAAACAATATTTCATATGGGTATTTTGTTACTATATGGCCACATGAATTCTTAAAATATGGAAGACCTCTCTCTTGCAGAATATAAAATTTTATGTAGAATTTATTGATTTCACTAGAATATTTTCACACTTTTCCTTTGTTTTCAACATCGGAGTTTTCTTCATGAGAATTTTTCTAGTCTGAATAACTGATTTTGTTCTGTCTACAATTCTTAGTTCTTCAAGTTCTTCTCTGGACCTTGTTTTCAGAGCTATTATTATCTGACTTGCTTGTCTAGGTTTATTTTCCAATTGTATTTTGATGTCATTAATAGATTGTTTGCATCTTTCAATCAACTCCTCTTGTTCTACAATGATTTCCATAAATTGCCAAATATCAGACACATATGACCTAATTTCTATCCAATTTTTTTCTTTTTCATGTGATAAACCTTTAATACTATTAGAACTACTCAAACACCGTTCTAATTCCTTTTGTAAATTAGCATTTTTATTTATTTCATCGACTAAGGCATTGTCTGATTCATTTTTTTTCATCTCAGCTATGTCCAATTTTTCTTTCAATTTGCCTGTTGGGTAATTTAATTGTCCTTAAATTACTTCATTAATTTTCAACCAAGGTTCATGTCCTTATGAGGTGTATTTGCACCATATATGCTAGGAATTCTATCTTTCGATGAAAATGATCTAAGTATGGATAAACATTAAATGAAATTAAAGATTTGTCACACACATGTTCTTTCCATTAAAGCTAGATCAAAACCAAATACCAAACTGAATTGAAAATTAATCTAAAACTTGAAATATCAATTTATTCTAATTGCAAAATTGGAAGTCTTTCTCTAATTGCATGAATGAAATATTGCAGAAAATATATCTTAATACTAATTGCAGAATTGAAAGTTTAACACTACTTTGTAATAGGAATTATTTAACACTATTTGTAAAAAAAGAAACTTAACTCTACATTGCAGAAAAGGAGATTCTAACTCTAAATTAAAGAAATAAATACTAAATCTATTTACTTGCAAAAGAAAATAAATCAAACGAGAAATTGTAACTTCAAGTGATTAATAATGTGCACTAATATCTATGGAAAACCATCTATTCATCATCCATGAAATTTATCTGAATTAAAGGACTATATTACTGAAACGAAATACATTCCAGAAACAAATATTTTTGATATTTTATTTTTATGAGAACTCTGGAAATAAACAACAAGTGATTAGAAAAATAACTGAAATGTGACTATTCTATTTGAGAGGGAGAAAAACTATATGAAATTTCTAATTGTATGAAAACTATCTATCAATGTAAAAGAAAACTAACTACCCTTACAACTCTTTAGGGGGCCCTCCCGTGAGCGTAAGTCGGTCACTGATCAAGGATTTATCAAAAACACATTGGAAAAGAAGACAGAGTATTATATTAATTCGCAGAAGTTCTTAAAAAAAATCAAATACTAAAATAAAACAAGTATTAAATGTGTTTTTTGTTTTTCTTTATGACTTTTATACAATTCTTAGCCAAACTGTTCGAAGAGTCCTATGTTGGTAGAATGATTAAACTAATTTGCCATTTAAGAAGTAAATTAAAATTAAGAGCCTATATCCTCATGATTTTCTACTGGAAGAGAAAATCATGAGGGTTCTTTCTTGAATCATGTCTTCATGATCAAAAAAGTCTTCTCCACGGTTGTTTGATCTCGCTTGATCTCCTGCCGAATTGCGCTAGACTGCTGAAACATCATAACCATACTTTTACTTTTAATTTGACCTCTAGATATTTTTATCTCTGTATCCTACTAGATCATGACGATAGGTGGATATCCATGTTGGGAACATTTCTCATCTACAAGTACCTTTAATTTCCTTATCGATGTTGTGAAACCTGTCTAACCATGGAGATGGTTGTAAAATCCAATATTAGCTGCAGAATGAGCAATATTATGTAGTTGTAGAGATGTTTAAATTATAATTCACAAAGAAACAATTGATTCTAAAACATGGATGATTAATACCTTTTTTATGCGTAAGTAAGTCTAAAATGACCTTGATTAGGCTGAAAATGTAACAAGATGGTCAAAAAAAGGTAAAGGAGAGGGAAAAAGGATAGTAAAAAAGAGAACAATTTCAGACTTCAACATTCCCCCACACCAATGGTTTTGCATGTCCTCATGCATCGAAAATAAAAAATTGGTTCCTTCTTCATTTTTAGTGTGTGATCTCAGAAGCTTATGCAAGCACATCCAAACTAGTTCTTTCCTTTCTCCTTTTGATGCTAGATATTTCCTTTGGTTTCTTTATCAAAATTTTACTCTGCAATCCTCTGATTTTGATTTTGAGGAATCTATTGTTTGCTGTGAGATTCTTGTTTTTCTTGTACCAGTGGCACAGATGCAAGATTATATTATCATTCTGAGTCCTTAATATTTCATTATGTACCTTGGTTGCTTCTTGTTCCTGTATAAGGTGTTTATTAAGGAATTATAACTCATATATATCTTGTTTTAGAGCATCTTCAAGTCCATGTTCTTTTTCAGGAGTATGGTATGACAGAGGAATTTCATTAAATGCATTTTCTTGATTATGAGAGGATAGGTTTACCTTCTGTTGTGCTCTTTGTTCCAAAGACTCCACATAATCATAAAATTCTTATTATATTGGGTCAGAGTCTGGTGTTTCCCTTGCTGGGCTCATTGTTTGAGGCAGTGTCCTATATCCTTCTTCTTCAAGATCGACCAATTCTGGAGATTGTTAAATTGATAGTTTGGAAATTCTTCTGCTTCTTCTTGGCTCTACCCCTGACTCCTTAATGTTTTGACTTTTCCTCTTTTACTGGTTTGTTCCTATTTCTTCTTTTATGGTTCTTCATTTTCTTCAAGAAGTTTAATATTTGGGTTGAATTTCTTTCTTCTAACACTTTGTTTTCCATTTTTCTATTTATATTTTTCCAAATGATGAGAGAGAGAGGAATTCCATCTTAAAATGGGTCTTCTAGTGCGTCTGTTTCATTCTGTCTCGAATTTTCCTTTCCTATTTCTTCCTCAGGGTTAGGGTTTGGTAGTGGCTTGTGTCGACTTCTTTTAACCCTTTTGTTAGTTTCTTCCTGCTGAGCTTCTACAAAGTGGTTGCAGACTAGAAAATCTTGACAATTATCTCCTTTAGATTCTAAGTGTGCCTATATGAGGATTTTAATAAGTTCATGATGATAGAGGGACTTATCAAGGTATTGTGTTTCTCTTTGCACACTAGAGGCTATTTTTCTAAGACTAGAAAGAAATAAATATGGAAAATTGATTTCATTTCCATAAATAAAATGCATCAGAAGTCGAGCATGATAGAAACACATGGTTCCAAACCTTACTTCACAAGTTAAAAAATTATGAATAACCAAAAATAAATTCCTCCATTTTCCTTTCAATGTTGTGGCTGGAATTCCCTTTTTAAAGATAGAAGTGTCCATACCTAGTTCTCTGTGGAAGTTTACTCAGTCTTTCTCCTTCTTTTTTATATTCTTAAACCAACTCTCTATATTTCTGGGTAATTTCTTAGCTTCTTCCATGATGGAATCTATCTATATAAGCTTAATTTCCCCAATTTCTACCTCAACCCCATAAAAATCCCGAGTAAAAGCTTTAGTCACCTCTGTCTCATGCCCATCAAACTTTTCAAATAACCTAAGCCTCCCTCCTTGTTGCAAATGTTCTCTGACTCATGGGTATGCTTGAAGGAACTTAACTCCATTGGGTTCTAATCGTAAAATGATACCCATGGTGGAGAGAAGTCTCAGTCCTGAATTGTTTCCTTTTGACAAAGGCGATGGAGGGTTAACAAGAAGGAGGTGAGAAAATTGAATGACAAGGGATATGGAATGAAGTGAAATGGAGTGGGATGATTATGGAGTGAGGTGCTGTCTGGGTATATTGATTCATGATAGGCTAAAACCTTTTCACATTATTTCCCACGATTATAGACCCCCTTTCGTAGGATCGATAGGATTTATGCGTTTTGATGTGATAATTTAAGTCATGATGATGAAATAAGGTTGTAATGACAATAGTAGTGAAACATAATTTTTGGCAGTTCATAAGGTCTTTTAATAACCCTAATTTTTTAATGAAATCATCTTATGAGTTAAAATATCATGTTTGTTGGGCAAGAGCCAACTTGGTCCAGTTTATAGTAAAAGACTCCACATTTTGAGGATGTGGAGTGCGCAATCCAGCGAAGATAAGTCAATCATGCAGATTATAAAACTTTGAGCGGAATGTTAGGAGTTTTAGGGGCTTTGGGGTGGGTCAAAGTCCCTTTTTTGTAAAGTGATTGGGTTAGTTTTGAATGTTTTGAGCTTCGCCCATGGTTTGTGGACCATGGTATTGTAAGAAAGAAAGATATATAAGGAGATGTCTTAGTGAGTCAAGTATGATCTATTCGATGAGATGAGAATGAACTAATTTTGTAATTATTTCCATATTTTTTTTGTTTTGGGTCTAAAGGAAGGCTCCATAGATGCGTGTGTGAAGGCCTTAGAAATTCTGTAGTTGTGTGTGCAGACCCCTGTAGCTGCATGCACAGGGTGATATGTATTATAGCTGAAGGATCTTGTATAATAAAAGGATGATATGAAGACATATATGTGTATGTCTTGTGTAATTCTATGTTATTTGTTTATGAATTATTTGCACTGATTAGTTTTTTTGTGTGTATTTACTCAGTGATTGCATCACAGAGTCTTGAATGTTGTTTTATATGCTGAATACTACATGTTAGAGTAGAAATATGTAGTGCACAAGGTGATTAATAGATTCATTGAACAAATTCTATCATAGAAAGTTAATGACTCAGCGAAGCTTGGATTGAGCCCTAAGTAGAGATAAGCCCTAAAATCCACACTCTATAGTCCCTCTGGATGTAGAAACCTGGTTCTAGTATCCCCTAATATTGCCTCGGGTGAGACTGTGATTTGCGCAATAGATCATTGCTGAAAGGGATGGTAATATAGGGTTTTGTTGGTAGCACAACTACTCCTAACCTGGGTGTAGGCCCCCTCAAGCCAAAAAATGGTTCTGTTGCTGGGACTAGGATCTAAATATCGAGGGATATGTGGATGTGGCATTCGACCAGAAAAGAGATTCAAGACTAGGTAGATCTGAAGGAGCGAGAGTTTGCATTTTAAGAAAATAGAAACTTGCGACTATCAACTGAAAAGTGGTTGTAGAGATATATTTTTACAGATCATCACAATATTTTCTTCTGATCTTTCGCGAATGAGCTACATTAATGGTTATTGAGGTTAGCTAAGAATACGACCTGTTTTAAGAACGATGAGCCTACTGCGTGGAGCATTGAATTGTTACAACGAATCAAGGAGACTGATGAGAAGATCTCAAGAGCTGTTGATTTATGGATCAATATTATTTTGGGAGGATTTATAACTGTGTTCACGATAGACACATCTGTATCCTACAACGAAGCTGAGCGAATATTTTTCAAGGGTATGCAAGGTAAGTAATTGAATTCTTTAAAGATGTGGATTAAGATGCTATTATGTGAAAAGGGTGTACTACAGATGCAATCAGTTTGATGTTTGTAAGGGGTAAACCCAAATCTACACGAAGTGGTAAAATATTTAGGGTATATTGCGACAATTTCATTGAGACTAATTGCAGTTCGTTGTTGAGTGGATCTGAAAGTGAAGGAGGAGAAAGTAACCCAGAAACCCCTAAAGGTACATGCAGTTATAATTTGGATATCATTAGGGTGCCTCTAGGATTCCCCATCCCTCTACTCCCCTCACCCCGCATCCCCATCTCCATAGTTCTCCTCCACCTCCACCTCGCCCTCCTGCAAGAGATATGGCTAATGAAGCCATAATTCCTATTTTCAGAGGCCTAGGATTAGAGGATCCTGAATAATTTTGGTTTTTCACTGACACAGTATGGAAAGCGTGACATGTCGCAGATGATGACATGAATAAGGCACAACTGGTTACAACATTGCAGGAAAGGGTGTTAGTGTGGTATATGAGGTACTCTATGATGCATCCAGCTTCCACGTTGGATGAGACAAAGACATCGCTAAATGTTGAATTTAAAAAGCTAAAATAACAGTCGTAATGTATTACGGAGATAGAAGAGATAAAATAAGTGGTAACTGAATCAATTTTGGAATTAGATCAAAGGTTCAAGATGTTACTAGGACAAGTGAACTTCTAGAATCTTGATGAGCAACATAAGGACTAGTTTGTAGCTATGTTATTACCACATATATGGTTTCCTTTGACACATTAGAAGATCTCAACATAGGCTGAGGCTCTGGAAATTGCTATGAATTTGGAAGCTTTGACAGTCATAGATACCCATGTCGGGGTACAACAGATTTTAAACCAATTAGCAACAATGCATTTGGAGTTGCAAGATATGAAGAAGGGTAAGGAAGTCAATTAAAAATTTGCTCAAATGTATGGTGTATCAAATGTAAGGCAGAAGAGCATTATAAAGACCAATTCCCTTTGTTTATAGACTACATCAACAATTACCCGCCTAACCCTTTGAACCCAGGATTAAGTGTATGGTGTAACCTATGTAAAATTTTAGGTCGACATCGCACACAAGAATGCTATTTATTGTAGAAGAATGTGTAGAATCCGAAGTAGTTGTTTTGTAACTTCTTTAGCTCAGTAGGGAACAAGGAGAGGAATTTTCACAGTTACGATTTAATGATAGAGCAGCCCATGGGTGCATATAGAATGCAAGATGAAGGATGCGCGCATGAAGATCATGGTCCACCAATAGGGTGTAAAGGATTCCAAGGTCGAGGAAGAGGAGGGGGAAGAGGAGGAGGCACTGGTTGAGGATGTGGTCAAATTATATGTTACAACTGCGGCGAAGCGGGATACTTCATGAGGGATTGCTAGAATACCACATCCCCATCTTGTAGGTATTATAGAGATTTGATCATGTGATAGAAGATTTTCCTATTTTGATATCAAATATGAAGGAGAAAATAAATCGGTATCCTACACTGAACTTGCAGAGGATGACCATTGAACCGCACGAAGAAGAGCCTAGTGTTAACATAGTAACTACAGGGGAAGATAATACAACAGGAAAAAAACCTATGGAGGATGTATGGGTAAGAAAAGATGGATATAACAATATTGGGTTCAATATGGAAATAGAAAAGGAGGCATTTTTGGAGGCGAAGAAGAGTTTCATGGACCCCAGAGCTTTGACATCTAGGACGTGACCACATCCTCAACATAAGCTGATACCTCAGAAGAACATCAACGAAATCATGGCTATGACGAAGGAGTTTGATCTAGCCATATTGAAATAATTTTTGAAGACCTGCATGAAGTTATTAAGAGACCATAAGGCTGTTGAAAGTCTTCAGGAACTGATAGACTCCTGTTTTAGAAGAGAAGAGTCACACAATGAGCAGCACAAGTAAATAATTACACCGACATAAGAAGAGGACAGGCAGAGAAATGAGATTAACTACGCAGATTGGGGACTGCGACATGGATACAGTAATTCTTTATATGGGATCAGATGCCAATGCATCTCCAAATAAAAAGTGGGAATGAATGGGAAGACTGAAGCTATAATAGTCATTGATCCAATTGAGAATGGCTAATCAACAGAAGATTATTCCTATGGGAAGGTTGTCTGCTATAGTAGTAGACATTGAGGGAGTGTGCGCTATGGCGGATTTTGAAGTAATTGAGATTGTAGATGACAAAAATCCATATCCAACGCTGCTTGGATTGGATTGGGATTTTTATATTGATGAAATAATCAATCTGAAGGGAGAAATATGGTGTTTGAACAAGGTGATATAAGGGTTATTTTCCCTCTAGACCCGTCAGAAGGAGCATGATACACAATGTCTGTTCGTGATGAATAATGTGATGCAGATATCAATAATATCTATAAACCGACTGCACAAGATGAATATTGGATCAATCCCATTGTAGATGGAAGACTAATCTAGAAGAAGGATAGTTCATGTATTTCATATTCTGATGAAGAAATGGAGAAATGGCAGAATAGGCTGCACGAAGTTTCTGCCAGGCGATGTAACAAAATTACAATATCAATTTGCTACATCACTACAAAGGTATGTAATTTACCTTACTATGATGGGATAGGAGATGTAAATTTATTTCTTGATGAATTTGAAATCGCAGTACCTAAAGAACAAAGGTTTCAAGCCTTGGATGTAGCACTAAGAAGTAAACCTGCTAGATGGTGGGGTACTCATAAGGGAAATATTGGAAGTTGGAGAGAATATCATAAATTTATGCAGATCATATTTGGTCAGGTAAATACTAGACTTGAAGTGAAATATGATGGCAAGGATGACCCTCAGGGACATATATTTTGTTGGACTATGATTTTTGGCAAAAATCCATAACCAGAATGGGTACATACATTCGTCCACACATTAGAGGGGATACCTACAAATTGGTATCTTGAAACTGATCTGTGACATAGGAAAAAAATTGGGAAGAATTGGTTGAAAGATTCTTTATGTAAGTACATAGACGAAGCTCTTCAAGTAGTCAAAGAAAATATTTTCAAGAATACAACTGTGCTAACCTCGACACAGCCTTCTTGCGCCACACAGTTGGAACTTGTGATAGAATGCTATAATGTGACAATGGAAGAGGATGAGGAAGATCTGCATAATATTAATATCCCAGAATTAGAAGGGAAACACGAGGTTTCTGGACTAGAACCTGATATAATTGACATAGTGCAGCAGATGAAGATGTAGAAGGTGAATATAGGGACAAAAGAGGAGCCCAAATTTTGTTGGGTATGTGTTATATTATTTCCATGAATAGTTGCACGTGCGGGGGGTTCACCAGGGGGGGTGATAACCTCCCCTGTTCGTTGCACCGAGCGTAGTGGGGGGGTTACAGGGGGGGACAACCCCACCTATGGTTTTGTGCATGGGTTTGCATATAGTTTTGGGGCATGGTGGTTTTCGACCCTTGGTATTTTGTAGATTCGGTCAAGGGAACTACAACTATCTTCTAATCCAGGGTTAATGGATTGGGTGTTGGAAATACTAAGAGGGGGGTGAATAGATATTAATTTTAATTAGTATTATTATTAATATTTCAAAGCATTAGTTAATATTCAATTATTATCAGTGTTTGTGCAATGATAGAAGTTAAAAAAAGGAACACAAATGCACACATTTTTTAAGGTGGAAACCCCCTCCGAGACAAAAACCACCTGAATGATTTTATAATAATTCTTTAATCATCAAATCCAATTGAAAAGAAAGCTCCAAATTCCTAGAATCTAGAAAAACATTCTTCTCCAGCTCCCACTAGATGGACGCTCCAATGTCCGATATTCTTCAGTAGTCAACTGAACGGATGCCCCAATACCCAATGAGCTACAAATCACCCTAGTACCACGCTACTACCTTGATTTTTTCACAAGATTGAACCTGTTGGTGACTTCATACACTAACCTAGCACCACCCTACCACCCTATAGAAGAATAAAATAAGAATCGAATCTCGTACCAGGGAAAATGATCCACTTTACAATGATATAGAATGATGTAGAAGAAGAAGAAACACTAGACCATAACCCCAACTATGACACAACCACCTAATGATGATCCTAGACCTCTCGACACTTCCTATTCAAATCTTGGTAGGTATACACTTGTAAAAATTTTACAATGATGTTTTTAAAATGACTCAGTACAATGATACCTTTACAATCACTGTATGCAGTGCTGCCCACTTGAAGACTTCATGTGGTGAACTTCTTGCTACTGTTCTGCACCTTGATTGTTGCTCTTGTCATGCTACCCTTTCTCACTCTTCAGAACATTAGATCATGCATTGAGTCTTATCTTGATGAATATATAATACCTACAAAATGTCTTCAAGGAAATACCCATGACATGATAATAGAAAAACTTACCTCATCCTGTAGAGCATATGTCAGTGCTAAACAAAAACAACAAATTAGAATACAAAGAACCTAATGCAATTAAGAGATGGAAATGCATATACATAAGATACTTACCTGGAGATTACCTTTGTTGCATCATTTTTATGCACCTTGCTTTGTTTTTCTTCCCTAGAAATTCTGGTCATTTACATCCCTTGACAGCACATGATCTAGCTTTTTCTCCCCTTCTAGGAGCTCGATATTGAATCATATATATCTCCGCGATTTAAGATCTCCAGTATGTGATATTTGGTCTTGTAGTATCCCTCTGAGTCTTCTTTCCAATTCCACAGGTCTGACCCGATTTGGATTCTTCAAGGCAAACTTATGCCCAATCTCTCACAATGACCTAATTATGGACTAGTTCAGTAGATCAAACTTGTACGACACACCACGTGTCACTGTTTCCTCATTCAGCTCTGAAATTGATACATAGAAAAATAAATCCATGCACTATCCTCCAATTTTTATAGAATTCAAATCCGCTTCTCAGAGAGAGAGTTATGACTATTTCCCCAAGATCACCCTTTGAGATGAAATTCAGAAGCCTGCAAAAACCCTAACTTCCATAGATCATATATCCGAAAATATAACGAACCAAGATCTGAAATTTGGAGACAAGATTTATTAGGATTTCATCCAAGTGGGTTTTTTATTTCAGCATCTGAAGCTTCATAGAAAAAAATCCACGGTGATATGTTTTTAGTAACGAAATCCTTACATGAGGAGGATATGAGGGTCACAATTTATATAAATTATTAGGTTGAGAGGGTCTTCAACAAGTGAACACTGGAGGGATTTTAGGATCTTAAAAAAATATTAATTATTGACTATTCAATGACCACAACCAATGATTAGTGTCATGCCACAACCCCATGGGGTTTTAGCCCACTAACTGGGGTTACTAACTTCAAACATGAATATCTCTTAAACCGTGAAGAATTACGTGGCGTGCCATATATCAATAGAAACGTATCGACAAGTAGAGACCATCTCTAATATCCTTGACTCATAATAGACTAATTTTTCAAGTCAAAATTCCCATGCAATATCAGGGTAGCCCTTGGTGCTGCTTGGGTTGACATTAATGACAACCACTGATCAACATTGGGGTTATGAATGATTCAACATGTATATATATGTGTTGTAACACTAAAAGGAATAAAATGAAAGATCAAGTTGGTAGTCCTGATTTGGGATCCAGGGGAAAAATCTCTGTGCATATATGTTTTATGTTTTATGCTCTCCTTATTGTTTATTTTATGTTTTTTAAGAATTCATTTGTAGAATATTTCTGTACAGGGTTTAAAACCTACATTTGGTATTATAGCTGTTTTGGCTTCAAGGGGACGCCTTTGATGTTGAGGGGTTTTTTTCTCGGGCCTGTGGTATACCCTGTTCAGTGGGAGATCTTTGGGATAGATTCTTGCAGTGAAAGAAGATGGCGAGAAATTGAAAGATAGAGATCAAGAAATTTAACAATCAGATTTTTGAGTTGTGGAAGCTCAAGATGGAGGATATAATGGTGGATAAATATCAATATATCGTTGTAGATCTGGGTACTAAACCAACGACAATGTCAGATGAATACCGGGTGAAGTTGAATCAAAAGGCAAAGAGCATGATACATTTGTGTATATTAGATTTGGTATTGTTGAATCTATCTGGGGAAGCTATGTCAGAGACTTTTTGGGTCAAGTTAGGGACTTTGTACCAATCTAAGTCTCTGGTGAATAAATTATTCCTGCGGAAAAAGCTGTATAACCTAAGGATGAAGGATGGAGACTCGGTGACAGAGCATTTGAACGAATTCAATACTATGGTAAGTCAGTTTTCATCTGTTGATATTAAAATCTCAGATGAAGATAAGTGCATTATTTTTCTGTGTTCTCTACCAAATTCGTGGGACAGTCTGGTTATTGCAATAGGTAGCAATACAACTACCTTGAATTTTGATGAAATTGTCTTAGCCTTGTTGTCGGAGGAATGAGACGGAGAAATATGGAGGGCCAAAATGGAGATGCCTTATCTATATGAGGAAGGTCCCAGAATAGAAAAAAAAAAAGTTTTCGAGTGGGAGATCTAAATCTAGAGGGAGATCTAAATCTCCAAGAAAGCCTGTAAAGGTGTGCTGGAAATACAGAAAGGAAGGGCACTTCAAAAAGGACTGCAGATCTAAAGCTCCTAAGAAAGGAAATGGATCTGATGATGCTCCTTTTGTAGAGGTAAAAAAAACCTCAGATGAAGGTGGGGATGTGTATTTGGATTCTTCTTCAAATACACATGTAGATCACGAGGTATGGTTGATTGATTCAAGTGCATCCTTTCACTTCACTCCCCATAAGGAGTGGTTCTGAAAGCATGATAAGTATTATGGTGGTGATGTATTCATATGGGATTATAGGAAGGCCAAAATCATTGAACATGGAAAAGTCAAGCTGAAGCTATAAGGTGGAAGAATTAGAACACTTCCCGGTGTTCTGCATATTCCTGCATTGGCCAGAAATCTGATTTCTGTAAGCAAGATGGATGATGTAGGTGTATTAATGCTGGGAGTTCAGATTGAAACTTTGTACAAGCTTCAGGGTAGCATTTTTATTGATGGGTGCAACAGTTCTGTGGTTCCTAAAAGTGGAGTAGAAATTCTAGTGGTCTCTGGAGAAAATACCATGCTATGGCATCAAAGACTTGGACATATTGGAGAGAAGGGCCTTCAGATACTGCATGGTAATGGTATGGTAGAAGGTATGTATAATTTTTCTATGGATTTTGATTTCTGTGAACATTGTGTATATGGGAAGCAAAATTAGGTGAGTTTTCCTTCTCGTGCTAACAGGGCGAACAAGATATTAGAGCTTGTGCACAACGATGTGTTTGGACCTGTGTCGGTTCCATCACTAGGAAAATCTGTGTACTATGTTTCATTCATAGATGAATTTTCAAGGAATACATGGATATATTTCTTGAGGAAGAAATCTCAAGTCTTTGACATATTTAAAGAATTTAAGGCTTTGGTGGAAAACCAGACAGAGAAGAAATTAAAGGCGCTAAGGACATATAATGGTGGAGAGTTCTGCAAGAAGGAATTTGAAGAGTTTTGTAAGAAGTGTGGTATAGCATGAAAGAAGACTACTCCATACACACCTCAGCAAAATGGAGTTGCAGAAAGAATTAACATAACACTGATGGAAAAGGAAAGAAGCATGCTCAGTGGTACCGAGTTAGGATAGGGATTCTGGGCAGAGGCAGTGGAGACTGCATGTTACATGGTTAACAGATCACCTTCATCAACGTTGGAGGATAAGACTCCACATGGGGTATGGACTGGTAAGAAACCCTCTCTTTCACATCTGAGGGTATTTGGATGTGATGCATATGTACATGTTCCAAAGGAGAAAAGGAACAAGTTGGATAATAAATATGATATGTGCATCTTCATTAGGTATAAATATTTTTTAAAAGGTTACAAGCTTTGGAACCCAGAAACAAGGAAGGTTGTGTACAACCAAGATGTGGTGTTTAGAGAGGTGAAAAATGGTGTTAAACATGAAGTAATACCAAAGGAACCTGAGAAGATAGAGTTTGGGCTAAAGGAGGATGAATCAGACTCTACAATAGAACAAGATTCAGAAGAGGAAGAGCCACAAACTCCAGCTGTGAGAAGATCAGTTCAGAAAAGAAGGCAACCAGAAAGGTATAGTCCATCTTATTTCTATTAAATTTTTTCTTTAATTATCACTGATGATGATCCTAGAACTGTTAGGGAGGCAATGGATTCAAAGGATGGAAAACTCTGGAAGGAGGCCATGGTCAATGAAATGGAATCCTTACACAAAAATGAGTCATGGGATCTGGTGGAGCTAATGTCCCTTTTTCAGGAACTAGCTGCTCCATTGGGAATATCTTCAGATATTCCAATTCCTTCTTCAGTGAGAGACTAAAAGTCCATTTCAGAGATTTACTGATGGGGAATTTATAGGATATGACTCCTTCTAAATAAGGGAGAGATCCTAAGGCTAGCTGGCCCTTCTCAGACTCTGCCTATGGATATGCAACATTCCACCTCGGGAATTTATGCTACAGGGTCCTTGAGGACGCTGTATAAGGAAGCTGCTGCATAAATAAGACAATCCAACGTTGGGATGCCCTATAATAGACCCAATACAACTCCTATGTAGAAAATGAGCTCAAATAAATGCATCTATATGGGTTATTCAGATCTCCCCGATCTAGGTCTCTAAAATAATGCTCAATGAGAGAGCTTACAACAACATAAGAACATAAATACTGAACTCTGAAAATCTAAACATAACATAAGAGGGAAATGTATGCATCCATAATTATATGATTATATCAGCAGAAATATACAAGAAATAGTTGAGGGACAAGCCACTCAAACTCTAAGAGCAAACCTCCAATGATTAAACAATGAAATACAAGAGTTGCTGCATCTCCATAAAATGCCGGAGTAGCTGCAACTACGCAGTGTATATGAAGGCATAGCTGCTGAATATGAATGAAATACATATATGGCTGAAGGAATACAAGAAATAATCCCAAGAACAAGGAATGGGCTGAAACACAAGATTTTTAGCCAATCTATGAGACATTGCTAGAAATGCCGGAGAAACCAAAAATGCGACAACCAAGTTGTCACTGCAACTGATACAAAATGAGAATGAGGCTATGGCAGATCTGAAATGCAAATGCCCTCCTCTGATCAGGTCTCTAATACAAAGTGATGATCACTTTTTCTCAGAAACACACTCCTGATGAGCCCAATGAGACCCTCTCTCACTGCCTCCATCAAATAACACAGTTTCCTCCATGGAATGCGCAGTGGGAGATGATGGAAGGTTGGAACATGCCAACAGGTTTGATATGAAGCTCGAAAATCCTCCTTGCAAATCCTCCAATGAGTGGATCACTCCTGCACTGAAGAAAACAAGACAAGAGAGACTCCATGAGTTCCTCTCTTGCTGCACCCAGCAACACAACGTCCTCTCTGCTGCATAAATAATGCTGTAGAAGATGAATGTAGCTATGGCCAATGCTAGATTGAGGAAATTTATCTCAATCCTCATCCTTCCTTGAGGAATAGGTAGGGATTCCCAATCGGGAACACCCTAGTGCCCGAGGGCACCATCACCCTGCTAAACAGCCCGGGGATGCAAGCTTTTGCAGACCCAAGTCTGAAAAATCTAAAACATAACATAATGAAAATGGGCTGCTATCTCCTCCATATAAAGTAAGAGAACTCTTCTCCACCATGGTCCCACCAATTAGGGTTTCCACCCTCATGTGAATCTCTTCCCTCCAAAACTGCGCAACTTCTCCTCTATAGGCATCGCTGTTGACTTTAGTCAAAGATAACTAATCCAAGTGAGCTGGCTTCCATTCACACCCTTAGTGTTAATTTCAGTTGCTTTATTCACTCCCATTTCACATTAGGAGTGTTATTTCTTCATCTAAAAGGGGCTAAGGTGTCTCCTTGCCCATTTTATTAAACAAAAGTAAAATGTGCAACTATAATGTTCCATTTTAGCTTGAGGCTAAAATTGGGAACATTATAGTCCTCCCCTCCCACATGTTGCTTGTCCTCAAGCATTTTCATAGAGAGAAAAAAATTGTCTCTCCCTTCTTTTCTTGTGGCCTCCTCATCAATGGTCCCACCACTGCTCAAGTATGCTGCAATGAAACTATCCTCCAATGCTCTCTCCCAAGTATGCAAGCTGTCAACAATGCTCCTCATGGAAAGATAAAAGGTGTAGTGGAATCCTTCTTACTATGCTAAGGCCTCCTTAAGGTAGGAGTGATGATATGCATGGGAAAATTTTTCTCCCAATGATGATCCTCTCATCCATGCAATCATCCAAATACAAATCTCAACCCCTGATTTCTGCAATATGTTGGGGCTAAAGGGAGAGTGTGCTTATGCTTCTCATGATGGCCCTCTCTCCATTTCCTACACATATGGGGCTGCCTTTGTCCTTGGGCTGAAATGTATGGTCTCCAAAAATGGCCCAAGCTACCCCATCAAGAAAAATCAGCCATGAAATGCCTTTGCAATTTCTCCAAGTGGTTCCTCCCACAAGAAGAGACAAGTAGAAATGTGGCAATCATGGTTTTCCCATGGTATCTCCTGCAAGATAAAACATATACAATGGGGAGAATCATGCTCCCAATGGGCTGTACATACAATACTCTCCAAATAATGCTTCTCATGAGTGTACAAACATCTGAAATACAATGGAGCAATATGCAGTAAAAGCAAGTTGTCAAATGACAACCGGAGAGTGGTTCAAAGTTCCACTCATGGAACTGCGCAGTGCCTCCTTGGCCTGCCTCAAAATAAAAAATAACAAGTGCTGAACTAGCCACTTTTTTGCTACCACAACATCTCCTCATAAGATAAAACATGAGAATACAAATTGGTGCCAATGGTGCACACCAAGAAGCATGTGGCTTCGCCCACAAACCATCATAATAATGGCCAATCCCACTGATGCAATTGGCTATAAGTGCATCCTCAAGAAAAATGTAAGAAGGAACACACCTCCTTGATACATCATGCACCTCAATCAATGAAAAGAAGTACAATACAAAATATGAAATTATATCTCCTCCATCATGAACTAGAGCCCTTAAGCTGAAATGGCTCATCTGAATGCTCTCCCTCTCCTCCAATGAGTAAGGGAATGGTTGTGCCAACCTCTCCAATAATCAACCGGGCTATGCATATATCCATATGCTGATGAAGATCATGATGAATGCCCTCCAAAGTGAACTCCTCTAGCAAGGCAAAGTATGCATCCAAGTGCATAGCTAGGAAGTCCTCATGTGTTGCATGCAAAAATTTCTCCTTGGGACTAGAAAATCTAGTCAAGAAGATCCCGCCATAACAATAGATGACCATATCATCAGCCATGTATCTATCATCATCCTCCTGGTCATCAAGAATCATGCATGCACCAAGATCCTGGGACCACTCAACCAAAACCTGAGTCCTCCAACATGGATCAATCCTCCACATAGACAGCGCTGGTAATTTGCAATAAGATGCTTCCTGCTACCTTGACATCCCCTCATGCCAAATTCATCCTCCAAGTTGCTGCCATGCCATCATGCAGCTGCTCATGCTCAAATAGAAATGATGCTCTCTGAAAATCAGCCTCCCATGAGAGACTATCACCTCCAAAGAATCCCCCGATCCTGGGCAATGTAAGCATGAGTGGCCTCCCTCTACTCCAAAGCATGAAAGAGTTCTTTCCCAAAGGAAGTGACCTCTCTCTCACCAAATCCATGGAGTAGCCATCCTGCATCATGAAGATGATATCCTCCATCCATACAACAACTCTATTTGCGCAGTGAAATTGATGAGAATGGGTGATACTGAAAATGAGAGAGTGTATCCCTCTTCCATGAGCTTATCCCCAAACTCTCT
This sequence comes from Pinus albicaulis, assembly GCA_034641835.2. NCBI lineage: Eukaryota > Viridiplantae > Streptophyta > Pinopsida > Pinales > Pinaceae > Pinus > Pinus albicaulis. Next base: position 173,365 of record JAXQQM020085766.1, on the reverse strand, counting down.
GCACTGTAATGGACTCCTCTAATGTCTCCACCCCTCTGGAATCTAAGAGTGGTGAACCAATTGTCATGATGCCTCTCATCATTTCTAGATCATGTGGCCTACCAAGTGGAAAACCTCCATAAGCGAGACATCAAGATAGGAAGTGGACTGTATATATGAGAGGAATGAAAGTCCCTCTATCTCTACTGCGCAGTGCAGTCCTTCTCCCATGTGAAGAAAGTCTTTGAATTGGATAAGGGTGAATTTCCATCATCCCTTCATGTTGATCCTCCTGATCTTCTTCTTCTTCCAATGGTGCAGCGCTGTATGCACCTCCTATTTACCAAAATGTGAGTGTATCTCCTCCCCAATGAGAGGCCTTGGCCTTCCTTAGAGATAAATATCTCCATACCCTCACAAATGGAAGAGTTCCCTTCATACAATGGGGGGGGTCTTGCCTCTAGCAAGTCATTCTCCCGATTTCTCCCCCTCTAGAAAGATGGAATGATCCTCTGTTCCATGGTTCCCCTTCATGCATGCAAAGTGTTTGTAGATTTGTCACACCATGCTTCTCATTGGTTTTCACCAATCCCTTTGCAAGAATCTATGTGAATTTAACATATGATCTCTCATTTGCATGAGAACATGAAATAGAACTCTGAAATCAATTATCATGAATCATACCTTTGAGTTGCAGTGTTGCTCCTCCAAAGGCCTCTACTTTTTCCATTCATCCTTCTTGTAGTAGATATGGGAAATGTACTACGCTATGGATATAAATGTGTGGCTGAATGCTCCACCCTTCATGAGAATAGCTAGGGCTTGCTCCATCCACAAACCCTTTTCAGAAAATTTCTCCAAAATTTTCCCCTTTCAGCAGATCTTCAATGGTGTGCTCAATGGTCTGGAAAAGAAGAAGGGAAACCTCCTCTTCCTTTATTCCTCTTCCTTGTTCCCTCTGTCAATATCCTCTCCTTGGAGAGAAGCTCCTCTTGCTGATGGTAACGATCTTGGGCACAGGCTGAGCCAAGATCATGCTCTGATACCACTGTAATGTCCCTTTTTCAGGAACTAGCTGCTCCATCGGGAATATCTTCATATATTCCAATTCCTTCTTCAGTGAGAGACTGCAAGTACATTTCAGAGATTTACTGATGGGGAATTTATAGGATATGAATCCTTCTAAAGAAGGGAGAGATCCTGAGACTAGCTGGCTCTTCTCAGACCCTGCCTATGGATATGCAATATTCCACCTCAGGAATTTCTACTACAGGGTCCTTGAGGATGCTGTATAAGGAAGCTGCTACATAAATAAGACAATCCAGCACTGGGATGCCCTAGAATATACCCAATACAACTCCTATGTAGAAAATGAGCTCAAAGAAATGATTCTAGATGGGTTATTCAGATCTCCCCGATCTAGGTCTCTAAATAATGCTCAATGAGAGAGCTTACAACAACATAAGAACATAAATACTGAACTCTGCAAATCTGAAAATACCATAAGAGGGAAATGTATGTAGCCATAATTATATGATTATATTAGCAGAAATATACAAGAAATAGTTGAGGGACAAGCCACTCAAACTTTAAGAGCAAACCTCCAATGATTAAACAATGAAATACAAGAGTTGCTGCATCTCCATAAAATGCCGGAGTAGCTGCAACTACGCAGTGTATATGAAGGCATAGCCACTGAATATGAATGAAATACATATATGGCTGAAGGAATACAAGAAATAAGCCCAAGAACAAGGAATGGGCTGAAACACAAGATTTCTAGCCAATCTATGAGAGATTGCTAGAAATGCCGGAGAAACCAAAAATGTGACAACCAAGTTGTCACTGCAACTGATACAAAATGAGAATGAGGCTATGGCAGATCTGAAATGAAAATGGCCTCCTCTGATTAGGTCTCTAATACAAAGTGCTGATCACTTTATCTCATAAACACACTCCTGATGAGCCCAATGAAACCCTCTCTCACTGCCTCCATCAAATAACACAGTTTCCTCCATGGACTGCGCAGTGGGAGATGATGGAAGGTTGGCCCATGCCAACAGGTCTGATATGAAGCCTGGGAATCCTCCTTTCAACTCCTCCAATGAGTGGATCACTCCTCCACTGAAGAAAACAAGACAAGAGAGACTCCATGAGTTCCTCTCTTGCTGCACCTAGCAACACAACGTCCTCTTTGCTACAGAAATAATGCTGTAGAAGATGAATGTAGCTATGGCCAATGCCAAATTGAGGAAATTTAGCTCAATCCTCATCCTTCCTTGAGGAAGAGGTAAGTATTCCCGATCGGGAACACCCTAGTGCCCGAGGGCACCATCACCCTACTAAACAACCCGGGGATGCAAGCTTTTGCAGACCCAAGTCTGAAAATCTAAAACATAACATAATGAAAATGGGCTGCTATCTCCTCCATATAAAGTGAGAGAACTCTTCTCCACCATGGTCCCACCAATTAGGGTTTCCACCCTCATGTGAATCTCTTCCCTCCAAAACTGTGTAGCTTCTCCTCTATAGGTAGCGCTGTTGACTTTAGTCAAAGATGACTAATCCAAGTGAGCTGGGTTCCATTCACACCCTTGGTGTTTATTTCAGCTGCTTTATTCACTCCCCTTTCACATTAGGAGTGTTATTTCTTCATCTAAAAGGGCTAAGGTGTCTCCTTTCCCATTTTATTAAACAAAAATAAAATGTGCAACTATAATGTTCCATTTTAGCTTGAGGCTAAAATTGGGAACATTACAGAGTTGTTTAAGAAGGAGATGAATGTAGAAGGTAAGGTGGAGAAATACAAATATCGGTTGGCAGCAAAAGGTTATTACCAGGTGTCGGGAATTTATTTTGGTGATATTTTTTCTCGTGTTTCCAAGGTTAATTCTATTATATTACTTTTATCTGTTGTTGTTGCATTTGATTTTGAGGTAGAACAGATGGATGCGAAGACAACATTTGTTCATGGGGATATGGAAGAGGAGATATACATGAAGCACCCTGAAGCCTTTATGGTGAAGGGTAAGAAAGAACTAGTATGCATGTTAAAAAAAGTCTCTGTATGGGTTAAAGCAATCACCAAGGATGTGGTATTAAAAATTTGATACCTATATACGGGGACTTGACTTCACCATAAGCAAAGAGGATCACTGTGTGTATTTTAAATTAATTGGTGACCGTGTTATTTATTTGGTCTTGTATGTAGATGATATGTTGCTGGTTGGAAATGACAAAGAAATTATCCAGGATTTGAAGACCCAATTGGTCTCCAAATTTGACATGAAGGATCTTGGTGCTGCAAAATATATTTTAGGCATAAAAATTAAGAGAGATCGGGCAAAGAGGAAGCTCTGGTTAAACCATAGGAAGTATGTTGAGACAATATTGCATAGGTTCAATATGTAGGATAGTAAACCGGTGAAGGTTCCTATTCCTGTAGGTTTAAATCTATCTGCTAAACAGTGTCCCAAGACACAAAAAGAAGAGGAGGATATGTCCCATGTTCCATATGCAAGTGCAATGGGTAGCCTGATGTATGTAATGGTCTTTACTAGACTAGACATTGCACATGCAATGGGAGTATTGAGCAGGTTTATGTCAAAACCAGGGAAGGAACATTGGACAACAGTGATGCAGGTTTTCATATATTTGTGTGGCACTAGTGATTATGGTTTGTGCTACCAGGGAAGACCTAGATTGGACAGATTTTGGACATACGTGGCTTTGTTGATGTAGACTGGGCTGGAGATCTGGACCAAAGAAGATCTACAAGTGGGTATGTGTTTAGCCTATTTGGAGGTGCACTCATTTGGATGAGTAAAATACAGTCTGTAGTGGCTCTTTCAAATATAGAGGCAGAATACATGGTAGTCACTCATGCAATAAAGGAAGTAGTTTGGTTGCAGATATTGTGTTCGCTATATGGGGTTGGTGCAACGAGATATAAAGATAGAATGTGATAACAAAAATGGAATTTTCTTGGCTAAGAACCATGCTTATCATTCAAAGGCAAAGCACATTGATGTTCAATATCACTTTGTGAGAGATATGGTTGATGATAAAAAGGTGTTGCCGGTAAAGGTGGACACTTTGAAGAATGTTGCAGATGCATTGAAAAAGTATGTGAGCACTCAGAAGTTCTCTTGGTGTAGAGAAACAATGGGTGTTATAGGGCTGGACTAATGACTAAGATCTCCTGTGGCCCCCTGCGGAAAGAAAACAACAAGTAGGAGAATATTGTGTATGTGTTATATTCTTTCCATGAATAGTCACATGCGTTGGGGGGCGCGTCGCAGGGAGGGTGATATCCTCCCCTTGTTTGTTGCACCGGCCGCAATAGGGGGGTAACAGGGGGGGAAGCCCCACCTATGGTTTTGTGCATGGGTTTGCTCATGGTTTTGGGGCATGATGGTTTTTGGCCCTTGGTATTTTGTAGATCCGGTTAAGGGAACGATGGTTATCTTCTAACCCAGGGTTAATGGATTGGGGTTTACGAATGCTTAGACATGTATATATATGAGTTGTAACACTAAAAGGAATATAATGAAAAATCAAGCTAGTAGTCTCGATTTGGGATTCATGGGAAAAATATCTGTGTATATATGTTTTATGTTTTATGCTCTCGCTTTTGTTTATTTTCTGTTTTTAAGAATTTGTTTGCAGAAGATTTCTGTACAATGTTTAAAACCTACAAATTCACGGTGATTGGATATTACTGGGATGCGGATACAATCAACAAGGTTGCAGAGCTATTACATGAATATCAAGAGCTCTTTCCCACAAGTTTATTTGAACTAAAGGGAATAGTAGGAGACCTCGAAGTTATGAGGATCGATCTGAAACCAGATGTGAAGCCTGTAAAACAATGACCATATAGATTGAACCCAAAATACAAGGAAACCGTGAAGGAAGAATTTGACAAGATGATTAAGGCTGGAATAATTGAACCCATGGAGGTATCTAAATGGGTAAGTCCTACGGTTGTTCAGGAGAAAAATAGAAAGGGTGAAATCAAAATTTGTGTTGATTTGAGGAAGCTGAATGATACATGTGTGAATGACCCATTCCCTACACCTTTTACATATGAAGTATTGGATAATGTTGGGGGGTAGGAGGCCTACTCTTTTACAAATGGGTTTTTAGGATACCATTAGATTAGAATTGCACCAGAAGACAGGAGTATTACAACTTTTTCCACTGAATGGGGATATTTCCAATATACAGTCACGCCTTTTGGATTGAAGAATTCTCCTGCAATATTCTCTAGAGTAGTAGTCGCAACTATTTAAAGAGTATATACAAATAAATTTGGAGATTTATTTTGGTGATTGGTGTGTTAAAGAAACATGTTGCGAACTTAAGACTAAAGTTGGATACATGCAGGAAGCATAAAATATAATTGAACTTGAATAAATGCATATTTTGTGTACCTTTTGGTATGATATTGGGGCATGTTGTTTGCATACAAGGATTGATGGTAGACCCCGCTGTTGGAGCAGGGTCGGGTCCCTTAGGACTGTTAGCCACCTATAAATTTTGACATAGAAAACATGTGGCTAAATTTGTTTCTGAGTCTTCAAGAGATACATTTCCTTTGAAAACCTATCATTCTTGAAGTCTCCTTGTGTTTTGTATCATCTGAACATCCCTCACTTTTGTTTCCATTGAAAAGCCTCACTGTTTGTGAAAGCATTGTGCTCAAGAAAGCTTCTATCTGCTCCCTTTTATCCCTGCAAATTCCCCATTTCAACCCCTTTTTTCCCTTCTCAAAATTTCCCTAAAAACCCCCAGACATCCCTTCCTAAGTCATATAAATCATCAAATTCCCCTTTTAAAACCTTGTGAATCCCTTCATTTGGTTTAAAAACCCCTTTTTTCTTTTACCGGAACCCACTGTTTAGCCTTAAAAAACTCTGTTTTTGGCCTAAAAACCCACTTTTTACGTTATAACAAGCTTAAGCCCCTTTCGGCCCAGCCCTTAGACCCTTTTCCTGCATGTGACCCATGCCCGAGACCAGGCGCTAAAGCCTTGGGCGCTAATCGCAATCGAAAGCTTTCGTGAGTGCCCTTTCCTTTGTTTATTCAAAAAACTCCGATGCGATTGGTCCTCATCTTCCCGACCCCACTGCGATTGGATGATCTCTTTGATAATCCAATGGCCAGCGCTGGCTCACATGATCGCCAATCACAAGAATTCATAAGTGCCACATCGCCTCCTCTGATTGGCAATCTCCGACTGAATCCCCACCATTGTTCTTCCATATAGATCTGACGGCCCACACTGTCTCGCATCACCGCCAATCGCAAGAAGTTTTAAATACCACCCTATCTCCCCCGATTGGCGATCTCCGATCCAATCGCGACCGTTGATCTCACCTTTGATCCGACGGTCCACGCGTAATCGCGACATCAAACTTCGGAAATTTTGGCCCCCTGCCTGTCTCTGACGCGATTAGATCTCCACCGTTGGTCTCTTCAGATCCAACAACTCTCATTCTCCCTGCCCTTTCACTTTGCCCCTTTGCCTCCATTGTCGCTCTTTAATCTCCGTCGTCCATTCCAAGATCCGATGGTTCGCAGTGAACCCGCCTTTAACTATCCCCCACCTTACCAACTGTGCATCTCTCCATATCGTGCTCCATCCTGCACCGTCATATGTCCCAGTCCTACATCTAATGGTTGAGGTGCATATCGCGTGATTTTAGTGTCCGACAGTTAACATCTCAAATTTACATGATAAAAGTGGTTTTGGGAGGGAAACGTGTCGGGTGGCAAGGCATATCACGTTTTTTTGTCATAATTTCTAAGCCAATCCAAATTTGTGCTAAAATAGTGGTTTTCCTCTAAAAACGCCCCTCCCTTATATAATCCCTCATTCAATCCCGACCGTTGATTTGATCCAGATCAACGGCTCATGTTTCATCACGTCCCCAATCATATTATTTTCATCAGAGCTGCCAAAGGGCTTCATCGGAAGATCTCTGTCGTTGATCTCCTCCAGGGATCCAATGGCCCACATTCAAATTTCCCTTCGCCCTTCCGGGCCCACCATCAAATGCCCCGATTTCATTCATTTTAATATTTTTTCCTTTGTAATTCGCCCAACATTATACTTTGGATTTTTAACACTAAAGTTAATTTTCTTTCGTCTAACTCCTGTGAACAACCCCACCAGTGGATCCTAACCGTTAATCACCATCTAATAGTCTAATCCAATGGTCCAGAGCCAACCTCACACCAGACCTCCATCAGATCAGTTCTTCACCATTCCGTAGCGATTTTCAGCTGTGTTTCCACTGCTTCCACCATTTCCATTGTTGTGACACCGTTTCCTCGGCCCTTCAGAGAAATCTGCCTCCACCCCCATGGATTTTTCTTAACAATTTTATTGTGTTTTGCAGGGTTACAGACGGTGAAAACCATTCTTTCTCACAGTCACTGTCATGGTGACACAGAGCGCAGAGAAAGCTTATTCAGCGCCAGGGATTGCAGGAAAGACTCCTGAGAGGGGTTTTAAACATGTGTTTTTATAAAGGATCAGTTTTAAACTCCGTTAAAAACCTCTAGCGCCATTAAACTTGCAAATCCATAGACAGAGACAGTCAACATAAGCGGCAAAGAGTATCAGTGACAGTTCTAAGAGATTTAACGCCATTATTGAAGGTTTAACGCTTTAATCTAGTGTTAGAGGGAAAATGTACAGATTGAAGACCTTATGAATGACCTAGAAGGCCTAATAAGGCCTAAAGCGCATGAAAAAAAACCTTATCAGTGTCTCACATCAACAGAATTTTCTTTCCCAAGAAAGGACGAGTTCCCATAATGTTTTTTAGTGTTTTTTATTCTCCATCAGTATTCCTGAGAAGATCATGACCTTGACAGTAGTCCTAAGATTTCCAGAGCATTTGTTACACAGTATGGCAGGCCTGAATTCATTTATATGCCTTACTTGTCCCAGAGTACTACAGAGTACAAACAACTGAAAAGTACATCAAAGAACATACCTCTAAAGTTATAATCAGCCTGTCGAAGACCACTCTTTCATCCAAAGAGTACTAAAAGTCAATGTAGGGATATTAAAACAGAATGGGCATCGAGCACTCTTCTTTCCCTGTTTTAATGTTTCATTTAAAACTCTATCTACCTCCACTGCCTCTCGTTCAACTATAATAACTCAAGAAAAACACATTGTAAAGGTTGTTGTTTGGATAACCGTGGATTGTAAGCTATTTCTTTGAGATAGAGCTATGTGTGTATTAGTTGTAAAATAGGCTGAGGAGATGATTTCAAACTGAATATCAAGCTGTTGGAAAATTATGTATATGACTGGTGTTTCTCTTTAATATGACAAGCATTTTCATTGGATCCAGATTTAAAGCAGTGGTGATGTGTTCTTTCTTTGTCCATGTTTTCCCTCTGTAATTCATCATATTTCATTTCTATGATAAGAAATCAGTAATCTGGCTTAGGATATACCCTTGCATGGTACCTTAATGCTTCCTGCTCTTCTTATCTTGGATGTTTTCTACTAATTGTGTGTTTTGAGAACAAATTTGAGATAATTTAACCAGTATAGTAGTTGGTTATTCACTGCTTATTGATGTGTGAATTTAAGAGTTTGATTTTAGATGTTCTTGTCTGGTTTTAGCTGAAAGAATTGGGATACTGGGATATTTAGAGTTGATTCTCTCTCACTAGGGTCATTTTCCAACAGTTAAGTCTTTTTAAGATCCCTTAAGTTGAATGTCAAAGCATTGAAAGTTAAAAACCTTTCTCTGATCTTAGGCTTCAAGTTGTGTCAAACCTTAAGTGTTTTCTATTGTCTGAAGAGTTAGCCTCATTAGGATTTTGGTCATAGATGGTTAAGGCACGCCCTATCCCTAGATTTTCTCTTAAGTGGTCACCTTGGAAGGTTTCCTTGTCATTCTCCTTCATTCCTTATCATTTCATCCCATACTATCATCTTTAGAAATCCTCTGTTTTAGATGACTAGCCCATTTGAAAGCCTTGGATATTGAATTGCAAGTAAACCATTTTATGACCCCATTTCCCAATGGACTCGAGTTCTCTTTGAATTATCTTCCCATTGCCAAAATCCTTCTTTTCCCACTTCTTTGTCTTACATTGAACCCTTCTTTCATATTTCCCAACAACCAAATAAACAAACAAACAAAACAACAACCCTTGTGCCCTATAACTAGCCTAATACCTTAAACTGAACTTCAAATATATATTATTATTTGCCTTTATGGAGAGATCCCTCTCTGGACCTAGGAGGGCTAGATCCTGAGGTCCCAAAGTGGTTTGATGTTGTCTCATCATTTGGTATTTGCCAAACCTGCCAAATCATGGGAAACACAACATAATGGTGACTCCACTAGGGAAACTTTAAGTAAAACACTCCTTGAAATCATATCTGAGAACTCAAAGAAGACCATAGTAGCCTTGGTTTGGTAGTAAATCACTGTGGTGGACACTAAATCTCCTTAAAACATTCTAAACCATTCCACCTGGTGACTCCACAGTTCCTAAATGACCAAAAGAATCCATTGGTGATTAGTAGGCTTGCTGATTATCTTTGTTTTCACAAGACTCTGCTGGGAGACCAGTTGCATTACAACATCATCCATATTAAAAGAAACACATAGGATTAAGCTTCATGATTTTAAGATAGTTTGCCTCTTAAAAAATGTCATACTTGGCTAACTTTCTTCATTGAGGCCCAACATACTAGCTTCAAGAACAATCCGTACCAGGGATTATCCTAATCCAAACCCACTTGAGGTAGTTGAGAACCCTAAGGGTATTCTTAGGAAGCCTTATACATATAGGGGTCCAACTATTATCAGACACATTAATAGAGTTAATTCAACACCTAAAAACTTTGCAACTCTATCAAACACTCGAATTGACTTAGACTTACCAAGTAATCTACCAAGAACTCAGTCATTCAGTGCTATAGAATAGAAATACTTTGAGCCTCCAAGTTCACCACCACATAGTGGTTAACACATCAGGGACAGAGAAACCCCTCCATCAACACCTCCTGATATTCATTTCATCCATAATTTGGGTCTCTCTCACCCTAGATCTGCTCAACAGTTTGCTGCTGGTCCTAGCATTTCTATCTTTCATATACTTGCCGCTCAAGCCCAAACTTTACCTCCACAAAACACCATCCTGGCAACGTGGTATGCTCCCTTGCTATTACCATAGCCTCTAGTGCCTTTACCCAATGATTATCAGTTTAAAATCCCACATTTCACTAGAAAAGAGTCTATCATAGCTCAACACCATGCAGATAGGATGGAAGATGCCTTTGACTATATGGAGATAGATGATGAGACAATCAAAATGAGAATCTTTGCCCAGAGTTTAGGAGGAGATGTGAAGAAGTGGTTTAAAGGCCTACCTCCCAATAGTATCCATGATCTTCCCTCTTTACATCAAATTTTCATAAACAAATGGGAAGTCAAAAGCAACCCTCTCCAAATATTAGCTGAATATAAGAACCTTAAAATAAATTAGGGAGAGAGTGTCCATGACTATTCTACTAGATTTAACAATGTCTACAATGCTCTTCCACCTCACATGAAACCTCCCCAAGGAATGGCCTTAGTGAAATACCCTGAAGGCTTTGATGCTGATATGGACTACCAGCTTAGGGAGAGAGATTATGACACATTACAAGACATGCAAAAAGGAGAAGTGAGTGTAGAAGAAAACCTGATTGAAAAAAGAGCTAGAATGAGGGCCGAAAAGAAGGTAACCTATAGGGATGACACTACAGCTTCCACATTTGATCCCAAATTTGATATCCTAGCCAAAACCATGGAGAGGCTGGGAAGAATGGTGGAAAATTTGACTGTCCAAGTCAATAATCAGAACAAAAACCAAAATCAAACCCAGAACCAAAACTTTAGGAGAAACAATTCCACAAATAGACAAAGAGACTCTGATCAACAAGTCATACCTCCATTCCAAGAGAATTTCCTTGATGAGGATGAGGGAATAATAGAAGAATTAGAGGGAGCCACCATAAACATGGTGGAGGTGGATAATCAAGATCACACCTTTCCTATAGAGGATAATTAGACCTCATGCTCACATTGGGATGAGGAAGGGTTAGAATCAGAAGATTATAGGTTGGGGTTCGAAAATGCCATCATGCAGGTCCAAGAACAATATGATCTCAGAAGTAAGAAGAAAATAGACACTCCCAAAAAAAAATCCTCTGAAATCACCATTAAGAAAAGACCTGAAAAGACTCCTAAAGTGACTGCTGAAAGTAACAAATCAGCAGTTGAGAGTTCTGGCAAAAACAAAGAAAAAGACATCCAAACTACTGATAAACCAAGTCAAGAAACTAGCAGCACTAGCACTGCAGCTAATGCTCCTGATAAAACAGCTTCAAACATTATACATAGTTAGAATCAACGAGCTTATTCTGCCAATAAAATGGTGACCAACAAAACTAAAATGATTCTTTCAAAGAGTCAGTCTCCTTTCAATCTGGAGAGTGAGATTGCCAAAATCAAAATTTCAGTTCCTCTCACTGAGTTGGCCACTCAGGATGTATATAAAGGTAAAATTTTGAAAGCTTTAAACTTAGGAGAAAATAGTGATACTGTCAATCTAAATGATGATCAACCAGCTCTTTTGTTTGGCCCAAAAATTGAAGGGAAATTTAAGGAAGGAGTAGTACCTCCTTTCTATGTCAACCTCAATATCCATGACAAAATCCTGCATAATGCCATGCATGATTCTGGGGCTTCACACAACCTTATGCCAAAAGTGATAATGGAAAATATAGGCCTAGAGATAACCAAACCTTATAAGGATTTGTATTCATTTGACTCTAGCAGAGTGAAGTGCCTTGGCCTAATCAAATATCTTTGTGTGAATTTAACCCAAATCCTAGCCAAGTGCATGGTAATGGATGTTGTAGTGGCAGATGTGCTTCCTAAGTATGGCATGTTGTTGTCAAGGTCATGGGGTGCCAAGCTGCAAGGTACAATGCATATGGACATGACATAAACCACAATCCCTGTCTTTAGCCAGCTTAGGAGACTATATAGAGAGGCACACATGAATTTTATGGTTAGCAGCCCTGAGAAACCTGAAAATTCACCTCTGTACTCTGTCCATACAGATCTGGAATCTTTTATCCTTTACAACGATGAACTTATAGATCAGCCAGAGCTAGAAGACAGAGATCCAAACAACAAAGTAGAGCTCATAGATTTTAACATAATGGCAACTCTATATGTTGAGGAAAACAAGGAAGAAACCTTTGATCAGTGTACCGAATCAAAAAACTAGAGTGAACAAAAACAAGGCTGCAAACAACGAATTACTCATCACTCTAAACTCCATGAAAGTCCCAAAGAACAAAACATTACATAGCATAGTGCAGAACTCAGAATATTACATAAGGGTGAACATAGCATTAGGGATGAAAATGATAATAAGTCTGTAAACAGTCCTTTATGGGGAATGAACTTTGACGGGTCATGCACTAGAAAGAATGCAGGGGCTGGAGTATGGTTGCACAATACCGAAAGCAAATATGCTGAGAGTCATGCCTTCAAACTAGACTTTAAATGTACAAACAACATCGCGGAGTATGAGGCTCTCATATTAGTATTGAATCTATTGAAAAAAATAGGAGCCCAAAGGATAGTTGTACATGGAGACTTTGAGTTAGTCATCAAACAAATGAATGGAGAGTACACTGTGAAACATCCTATATTGCGGGCATACATAAATGATGCCATGGATCTGTTGAAAACATTTGTAGAATACGAGCTTGTGTTTATCCCTAGGGACCAGAACATTATCGCAAATGGATTAGCCTGCGCTGCTAGTTCATATCAGAGAATACCTAGTGATAAATGGATCATTATTCAAACAGAATATAGACCAGCGGTGCCAGATAATGAGAAACATTGGAAGGTCTTTGAGGGCGACAAACAGATAGAGGATTTCTTGCTTTGCAGGAATGAATTCAAATTGCCAGAGTCAGGCTTTAAGTCTGATGAAAGCAGTTTGGATAAAGAGCCCCTTGATTAAGAAAAACTATCCTGTTCTATAGAAATAAACATGTTAACCAAAGAACTTGGAACACAAACAAAGGAATACATAAACACAAAAAAAGAAGACATAGAGGTGCTTCAGTCCAAAGACAAAACATACCCAGAGGACTAGCACCCTTGGAGGACCTTTTTGATTTTAATGATGTGGCAAAGAAGCCCACTATAGAACACGTTGAGTCGGATGTCGAAGAATGCAACATAGGCAGCGAAGATAAGCCTAAAATGATTAAACTAGCCAAATCCTTGCCAGCACACATCAAGAAGAAATACATTGATTTATTTAAAGAGTTTGTTGATGTGTTTGTCTGGAGCTATGAGGAATTAAAAGCCTACGATACAGAAATCATCCAGCATAAGATCCCATTGAAAGAAAACCAAAAACCCTTCAGGAAAAAACTATGCAGAATTAACCCAGTACAACTGCCTCTTGTAGAAAAGGAAATCAAGAAAATGTATGAGGTAGGGATCATAGTGCCTGTGAGGTTTTCCGGTTGGGTGTATAACCTTGTACCTGTGAGAAAAAAGACAAGAAAAATCAGACTGTGCATTGATTTTAGAAACCTTAACAGAGCCTCCTTAAAGGACAATTACCCCCTACCCAAAATGGAACACATCCTCCAAAGGGTAGTTGGATCAAAAAGGATTTCCCTGTTAGATGACTTTTCAGGGTATAACTAGGTTTTAGTACTCCCAGAAGATCAACTAAAAACATCTTTCACCACTCCATGGGGCACGTTCATGTACGTGAAAATGCCTTTTGGACTAATGAACGCTGGTGCAACCTTCCAAAGAGCTATGGACATCGCGTTTTCAGAGGAAATAGGGCACTTCATCATGATTTACCTCGACGACATAACAATTTATTCCAAAACCGACGAAGAGCACCTTAAACATCTGAGAAAAGTGTTTGAAAAATGTAGAAGGTTCTGGCTATCTCTAAATCCCAAGAAGACAGTATTCAGGCTTCAAGAAGGTAAGATTCTTGGCCATATTATATCAGAAAAGGGAATTAAAATAGACCCAAAAAGAGTTGAGGGAATACTTTAGATCAGTCACCCAAAAAACATAAAATAATTGCAGTCCTTTATTGGGAAAATTAACTTCTTAAGGAGGTTTATTCCCAACATAGCGGAACTCCTAAGAAATATGACTGACATGCTTAAGAAAGGAGTGGGAGTTAAGTGGACTGTAGAAGCCAAAAAGTCTTTCGAATTAGTTAAACATGCACTCACCCGGGCACCAGTCCTAATTAGCCTTGATTTTTCAAAAGAATTCCTTATATAATCCTTTGCCTCAAAGAATACCGTGGCCACTGTCTTGTTGCAGAAAAACCCAGAGGGACAGGAACAACCAATCGCTTTCTTTAGCAAAGCATTGAGAGACGCACCCTTGAAATATAACATAATGGAAAAACAGGCTTATGCTTTGGTGAAGGCCTTAAAATAATTTAGGGTGTATATTTTGCATTCTCACACCATTTCCTACGTGCCTAACATAGTGGTAGAATACATTTTGTCCCAAGACCTAGATGGGAAGAGAGGTAAATGGATAGCAGTGATACTAGAGTATGATCTGGAGATCAAACCCACAAAGCTTATCAAAGGTCAAGGCTTAGCTCAGTTAATGGCCGAATCCAACCTACAAGCCCTTGACATAAACATGGTAGATTCCTTAGATGAGCATGAATAATTGCCTGATCCTATTGTTGAAGAACAATATCAAAACTCTCCTTGGTATTATGACATCCTGTATGTGCTTACAAATCTTAATGCTCCTCTTGATTTATCAAAGACTAAGGCAAGGTTTCTGAAGTTAAAGGCTAGAAGATATTGCATTTTAAATGCATGTTTATACTGGAAAAATGCAAATGGTTTGTTGCTTAAATGTTTTCTTGAAGTCGATGCAGAGAGGATCAAACATGAGTTCCATGAGGGAGAGTGTGGAGGCCATTTATACTGGAAAACCACAACCAACAAAATCCTCAGAGCTGGCTTTTACTGGCCCACCCTTTTCCAAGACGTACATAAAATGATAGTTGCCTGCCACAAGTGTCAGATCTTTGAGGGAAAAATAAAACTCTTCCCTTTACCATTACAACCTATCACTGTTGAAGCTCCCTTTCAACAGTGGGGCCTAGATTTCATAGGAGAAATCCATCCCGCTTCATCAACCCAACACAAATGGATTCTCATAGCCACTGACTATTTCAAAAAATGGATAGAGTCCATCCCTACTAAGAATGCCACAGATTGTGTTATTATAAAATTCCTAGAAGACCATATCCTATCTAGATTTGGTTGCCTCAGGAAGATTATCACTGATAATGTTGCTGCTTTCAGTTCCAAAAGGATGATTGATTTTTGTCACAGGTATCAGATTGTACTTGGTCATTCTACTACTGATTATCCTCAGGGTAATGGGCTAGCTGAATCATCAAACAAGAGCTTGGTGACCATCATCAAGAAGCTTCTTGAAGAGAACAAAAAATCATGGCATAACAAGTTAGTGCATGCTTTGTGGGCAGACAGGTTGACAGCAAAGAAATCCATCGGAATGTCTCCATATTAGCTTGTCTATGGGGTAGATGTAGTGTTCCCTACCAGCCTAGGGGTACCAGTGATAAAATTAGTCCAAGAAATATAGTCAGAAGAGGACAACATGGTAAGGAGGATCAATCAAACTATCCATCTCTAGCAAACAAGAGAAGAGGTCTACAACAGAGCTCAAAAGGTGCAAGAAAGCATCAAAAAGTTGTTTGATAAGAGAACAAAAGATTGTGACTTCAAAATTGGAGACAAGGTGCTTAAGTGGGACTCTAGAAGAGAAGATAAAGGTAAGCATGGCGAATTTGACAATTTGTGGCAAGGTCCTTATGTTATTCAGTCCATCATTGGTCCGAATGCATTCTTTCTGCAAGAGTTAGATGGTACAGATCTGTTTGGGGGTCCTGTCAATGGAAGAATGCTCAAACATTACTGCTACTAAAGTCCATAGTTTAAAGTTTCCACTTCCATTGTAAATACCATTTCTTTGTTCAGTTTCAAAGAAAAAGGAAAAATACAAAAAAAAAAAGAGAAAAGAAAGGTTCATAAAAGCTCAAAACTTGAACCTGTGAAGTTATAAAGAATGGTTCAAATCAGCTCAAAACCTGAGCCGAAGAGAGAGGAAATCTAGTTCTAATATGCTCAAAACCTGAACCAACAAAGAAAAAAGAAGAATAAGCTCTAACAAGCCCAAAACCAGAGCTGAAATGAAGAAGAAAAGTGACTCTAACAAGCTCAAAATCTGAGTCACAAAAGAAAGAAGGATGCTCTAAAGTTTCACAATTTCAGACCTTCAAAATTTTGTTTTCAATTTCCTGCAAAGTTGAGTTCATGTGCAGCTTTCTTTATGCCATGGACCCACAGCAAACCAGACAGTCTAATCTTGGTTTGGATGCCTTTCAATTTCTGTTGTAGAATGTAGAGAAAGAAATCTGCTAGACAGTCTAATCCTAGCAGATATTAGTGTAGGTAGAGAAGCTATGAGGCCAACTGTATAATCTGGTCTTATGGAGGAATAAGGGTAGAATTAGATTAGTGTTTTTCTGCTTTCAATAAAAAAATGATGAATAAGGTCTGCAAGTCTAAATGCACCTTGAAGAAAAAATGTTAGGATTGTAGGATGGGTAGGTAGATTGTTTGGGAGAATATTACTGCTGATATGATGTTTTCATGAGTTGTGGTAGTTGATCAAAGAAGAAAATGATGTGTCAAGTACCAGGCATCTGGCCTACTTCCAAAAATTATTTTTCTGAGATTCTTGACACCTTCAAGAAGATGCCATCCCCATGTGGAGCCACTGTTAGCCACTTATAAATTTTGACATAGAAAAAAGGTGGCTAAATTTGTTTCTGAGTCTTCAAGAGATACATTTCCTTTTAAAACCTATCATTATTGAAGTCTCCTTGTGTTGTGTATCCTCTGAACAACCCTCACTTCTGTTTCCATTGAAAAGCCTCATTGTTTGTGAAAGAATTGTGCTCAAGAAAACCTTTATCTGCTCCCTTTTATCCCTGCAAATTCCCCATTTTAACCCCTTTTTTCCCTTCTCAAAATTCCCCTTTTAAAACCTTGTGAATCCCTTCATTTGGTTTAAAAACCCCTTTTTCCTTTTACCGGAACCCACTGTTTAGCCTTAAAAAACTCTGTTTTTGGCATAAAAACCCACTTTTTATCTTATAACAGGCTTAAGCCTCTTTTGGCCCAGCCCTTAGCTCCTTTTCCCGCATGTGACCCGCGCCCAAGACCAGGCGCTAAAGCCCCAGGCGCTAATTGCAATTGGAATCTTTCGTGAGTGCCCTTTCCTTTGTTTATTAAAAAAAACTCTGATGTGATTGGTCCTCATTTTCATGACCCCGCTACAATCTCCACCGTTGATCTCTTTGATAATCCAACAGCCAGCGCTGGCTCACATGATTGCCAATCACAAGAATTCATAAGTGCCACCTCGCCTCCTCCGATTTGCGATCTCTGACTGAATCCCCACCGTTGATCTTCCATACAGATCTAACGGTCTATGCTGTCTCACATCACCGCTAATCGCAAGAAGTTTTAAATGCCACCCTATCTCCCCCAATTGGCGATCTCCGATCCAATCACGACCGTCGATCTCACCTTTGATCTGACGGTCCACGCGTCATTGCGACATCAAACTTCAGAGTTTTTGGCCCCCTGCTTGTCTCCGATGTGATTAGATCTCCACCGTTGATCTCCTGAGATCCAACGGCTCCCATTCTTCCCGCCCACTCACTCGCCCCTTTGCCTCCGCTTCCTCTTTAAAATCTCCGTCGTTCATCCCAATAGATCCAACGGTCAGGACTTGTCCCACCCATCTATTATAATCTTTTCCCCTTTGGAACATTAGTGCTCCTACCTTTGATCCTGACTGTCCATTATTTAGATCTGATGGCCCGCATTCAAACCACTTTTGACTTGGCCCCCCACTTCCGCCCATGCATCTTGCCTTCATCGTGCTCGCTCCTCCACCGTTAGATCTCCCCGCCCGCAATCCTACGACTGAGAACCATATCGCGTTACTTTGGTGTCCAAAATTTAAAATTTTGAAATCGCACGATATGGGCAGTTTTTTTTTGCCACGTGTCGGGCTCCGAGGCATATCGCGTTCTTTTGGGCCAAATTTCAAAACCGCTTTGGAGCTGCGCGAAACCAGTGGTTTTTTATCTAAAAACCACCCCTCCCCGGTGTAATCCTGCTTTAATCCTGACCGTTGATTGTTTGATCTAACGGCTCACATTGCATCGCATCCTCATCTCCTATCCCTTTCATCGAGCCTTCTTCAGAGTTTCATCGAAGGATCTCCACCGTTGATCTCTTCCTAAGATCCAATGGTCCACGACCAATCACCCTCCGCCCTTCTGGTCCCACCACCAAATCGCCTCTGATTTCTTTCATTTCACTCATTTTCCTTTTTAATTCTCCCAACATTAACACTTTGGTGTTTTACACTAAATTCATTTCATCCACCTAATTCATGTTTTAACAACCCCACCAGTGAATCTTGACTATCGATCACCTCCCTCTGATCTAATCAGACGGTCCAGAGCCCTCTTTGCACCAGACCTCTGTCAGATCATTCTTTCACCATTATTTCATAGTTTCCACTATTTTCTTCGCTGCAGCCACTATTTTCACTGTTGCGCTACCATTCCCTCAATCCTCCACAGCATCCAACCTTCACTCTTATGCATTTTTCCTAAAAATTTTGTTGTGTTTTGTAGGGCTACAAACAGTGAAAACTTTTATTTCTTAGAGTCACTGTCATGATGACACAGAGCGCAGAGAAAGCTTTTTCGGAGCCAGAGATTGCAGGAAAGACTCCCGAGAGGGGTTTTAAACATGTGTTTTTGTAAAGGATCAGTGTTAAACTCCGTTAAAAACCTCCAGCACCATTAAACCTGTAAATCCACAGACAGAGACAGTCAACAGAAGTGACAAAGAGTATCAGTGACAGTTTTAAGAGATTTAAATCCATTATTGAAGATTTAATGCTTTAATCCAGTGTCAGAGGGAAAATGTACAAATTGAAGACCTTATGAATGTCCCAGAAGGCCTAATAAGGCCTAAAGCACTTGAAACAAACCTTATCAGTGTCACACATCAGCAGAATGTTATTTCCCAAGAAAGGACGAGTTCCCATAATGTATTTTAGTGTTTTTTATTCTCTATCAATATTCCTGAGAAGATCACCGACCTGACAGTAGTCCTAAGATTTCCAGAGCATTAGTTATGTAGAATAGTAGGCCTAAAGGTCATTTATCTTCCTTACTTTCCCTAGAGTACTAACAGAGTACAAACAGCTTGTTATGGCCTAAATCTACCTCAGGCTGAGAAAGAAAAAATCTAGGGTAACATCAAACCACGCTTAATCTAGTAGCTACCCCTACCAGATAAGGAGAGGGCTCTCTCCTAGTGAATCTCAGCAAAAAATAATCAGTGAGGCTTTAGATGACTGAATAAAGGCTGATTTTAGGCTAGGTATATATGTGTTACAAAGTAATTTGTCACCATCCCTGCAATTCCCCATCCCGCACAATTGGAGGGCTCATTCCGTGACTTGTGAGCAGTGACATGACTTGAAACCGCTTTCATGACATCCCTCTGAACATGAGCTTTCATTTCCCTGCAGACAAATCCTTGTAAAAAACCCTAAAAACAACCCTTTTTGCATTGGCGCGGGAATCCAGTTATGTACCCATGCCAATGGGGGAAATCCTTCAAATAGGGCGCGCCAATTGGTGCTCTGTCTCAGAGTCGCACTCTCACCAGCCATTTTAAGGAGTGTTTTAAAAAAATAAATGGTGGATGTTTCGCCCTAACCAATTCATAATCTGGTATCTAATTTGAGTTGGGAGGTTTGGCTCCGGATCTCCATGTAGAGGAAGTGGTTTGCCACCTCTCATGGAAGCTTCCTTGAGGATAGGGCCAATCCCATGATTATAGGGATCCCAACTCCCCTTTCTCCATCTATAAAAGCTTGCTCATCCCCTTTGCAAGCTAGTCTCCAAGTTCCCAAGAGCCATCAGAGCCTTATGTTGTAAGAGCCTTGATTCATTCCCTTAAGGCCAAATCCAAGCAAGGAGATTATTGTCGAGACATCCGAAGAGAGAGGTTTGTCTCATCCCCGACAAGCTATTTCGAGACGTGTTCCACTGGTGACCCTCCAAAGGAGAATTCAGTGTCAGAGCTATGGTTGTATTCTTCTTTGATTGATTAATGATAAGCGACTATTGGTTATGGTTCCACTCTTGTTGTTGATTATGATGATGAGTTATGTCTTCTCTGACTGACATATAGTTGCATATACTAGATTTTACACTTGTGTTTGTTTTGTTTCTTGCATGTGCAGGTGTCTGATCAGAGAAATCATGAGGATTGTGATCTGCCAAAGCTAAGGAATGGGAGCGCTACTTTCTCTACAAGCGACAGCATTGGATTCCAGGTAAGCCTTCATCGCTAGTTGGTTTATTTTCAATTATGAACCTACACTATAGCGTGAACGATTGTTGCTAGAGCCGGTCTGGGCTACTAAGGATCGCCTCTGTCCGTAGAGGGGATTTACCTCCACAACAATATGTAAGGGAGTTTGGTTTGATTTTGAGGGTGTTTGTTGGATCAAAGGGAAAGGCAGATTTTGGGTATGGGAAATGAGCAGTTTTGCATGGATCTGAATGGGGCAAGCTAGGAAACTGTTTTGATGTTTCAATTTTGAATGAAATGGATAGCTCAGACTGGTGAGGGGTTGAAGAGGGCAAGATACTTTCAATAATATTCTTCAGATAGTTGAAAACATAGAAAATTAAACAAAACTAAAGGTAGAGCACTGCAAATCTAATGAATTCCACCTTTATACTTGTTTGTTTAACTTACGAAGAAATAAGAAGGAAGATGATACACATGAAACATCAATAAACTTACAATCACAGAGAGAAAGACATCATCAAAACAAAGAGCCACATGAATCCCAAGGATTTTTGCAAACCCTGATCTATTCCTTTGCCAAAATGCAGAGATGAAATGTACAATGAAGCTCAAAGCAATCCCAAGTGTCCAACCCTGGAAATGACTGAAAAACTACAAGATATAGAAAAGAATAACTCATCCCCATGCCTCTAGGGGTCGATCTCACTATATTAGGAGATATTTCAACAAGATCTAAATTAAGAACTGTAAAATAGGTAGTGGAACAGCTTGCCTCTATAAGATAGGAAACTGATTCATTCAGTTACAATTCACCTTTTGATGAATGAATCTACTTCCATGAGTAAAAATATGCCGAAATTACATCAAGAGCCATGAAATTACATAAAATTACATCAAGAGTTTTAAATGTGGAAGTAATAAAGTCAAACTGGCCAAAACTAGGCGAAAAACAAAGTTACTGAGTGAAAAATGAGCCAAAATCCCCAATGCGTCGCGCCCATTTTCGCTATGCGTCGTGCCAGTTTGGAGCTAATTTTTGAGGCCTTCCTGTGATCCAAATTGAGCGCAGGATATCTCGTTGGAAATGAATTCCTGTCTAATTTACAATCCAAGTGGAATTTCTGAATTTGGCTGCCATTTTGCCCTCCAAAAATGAGTTTTCCCAACATTGTTTCCTGTGTGTCCAAAAAGGGGCAGAAAGGTCATTTTTAGGGTGTTTTTGACCCTTCTGGAGGCCCAAAACTTATCAAAATATCTGGGAAATGGGTAGGCATGCATAAATTTTCATGAAAAATCCAAAAATAAAACGTTTTCCCCAAGAGGAGCTCCCAATCATAAGCGCGCGCCAAGTGGCGCGACGCGTCGGGCAGAAAAATCTGTGTTTAGGCCCAAAAAATCAAAATTTACAAAATGTGTCCCAAATTTCTTGAAATTTGGGCTAAGTGTCCTCCATCATGCACTATGCTAGGCCAAGGAAGCTTCAGCCAAAATTTGGAGTCTATCATGCCTTTTCCGACGCCTTAATGCCCTCTTTAACTTTGCCTTCAGGATCTTGATTCGTGCCTTGCAATCATGATTTCTCGCCCAATAATGATTCTTCATGTGCCTAAACCTATTATTTTCTTTGTTAGCTTTCTTCAACAGCTTTTGGTCACCTTGGTGCATGCAATTCGGTTGTAGAGTCACTGTGTTTTCTTCATCTCGGTCACAAGAGGAATCTGTCTCCATGTTTGCCAAACTCTGTGTTGTCTTAGAAGAATATGAAGAGTTTTAGGTTTTTTTTGCCCAATGTGTGATAATATGTGAGGGACTATGAACGGAGAGGATGAGGGGATTTTTAGGAATATTGCTAATTGAAATTTTCCAATTAAATAGTTTTAGGGGCAACTTCTAGGCTTTCTGGGATAGCCTTGGGGTTTGGGGAAATTTACAATTGGGATGGGGATAATGGGAATGGGATAGGGAATGAATGATTTAGGGATACAAGGGAATAGGGAAATGGGTTGTTGTGAGAAGATAGACAGTGAGGAGGGATTAAAAAGATGAGGGAAATGGGAATGATTGACCCCAAATCAATTTCAAAACCCTAAAGGAGCATTCTTCCAACAAGAGAATAGGTTTTGATTTTTTGTATTTAAAATCTCATACACATCACCAAACACATGTGATTGGAAATTACAAGGTTTATTGACTTACTTGGACAAATAAGGACTGAGTCAATTTGAAAATTTGGAAGAAATAGCAATAAAATTGCTTCCCGGCCCAATGTGTCGCGCAGCCAACCCTGTGCACCGCGCTGCTTATATGCGTCGTGCAGGAGAAAATTTACACACAGGGAGCCAACCCAATGCGTCGCGCTCAACCAGTGCATCGTGACAATCAACCAATGCGTCGCGCTCAGAAATTTTACACAGTCTTCCCTCAAATTTCTTACTTCGACCTCCACGATTTCTCCTTGGCTTACTCCAGTCTTCTTGGCATAAAAATGAAGTTTTGAAACATGAAAATATCTTATATGCCAAGGATTTTGAATTTTCTTTTAAAAAAACCCACTTTGCAATGTTTCAAACATTGACACTTTTCAAAAACTCTGTTTTGCTTCCTTTTGGCTTTTTAACTGAATGATGAGCTTTTTGTCTATCTTGCAGGGAATGGATGGCATGGAGCTTTGACAAAGGCAACCAGGGTTTTGAGTGAAATTATTATCACAACTGAGAAAATTTAAAATTACATTTATTTATACATAAAGATAAAAAACACTATTTTTCTTCAAAATAGAGTTTTGAAGAAAAATCATTATTAAACATATGATGATGAAAATTTTAGCACTTAAACCTTATTTCAGACTTCTTCATGTGCCTGCTGACCATTATTAGGGATTATTAAGACCTAATTAATGAAAACCTAGACCTAATGAGACTAAAACTCTAAAATGACTCTTTGCAAACTATGAGACCAAAAATGACTGTAAATGATTTTAATGAACAGAAATAGGCCGTAGGTAAAGGACATGAGGGACATGAGTGACAAGCCACTACCGTCAGATGATCCATGCTCATAATGGAATCCAACTGACTGGACTGAGTGAGACACCTAAAATGAAAAGCAATAAAAGAATTTGATCTCTGACGGAGGGATAAAGATACCGACACTAACATTGGATCCAATGGGGATGGTAGCTCCTTGGAGGTGCCAAGAACTACAGATCTCTGGGAAATTAGGTAGTGCCTTCGTCCATTGGGCTATGGAGTCAATAACTTCAAAAAACCAAAACAAGACTCTTGACTCATTTTCAGAATTTAAAACTGACTCAAATCTGACTCAATTTCGAAACCAAAAATGACTGAAAGACCTAACTGAACAAACTGAACCAAAACTGGAATCAACCTTTAGTTTTATAGCCTTCACCTTGGGCCCCAAACTGAAAGAATGATGACAGCACACACTTGCAATGAAAATTAAACAAACCGATATGTACAGTGATACATGTGATAGCAGAAAAAATTTCAAAAATGGTACCGTTTGAGTAGCCGACCATTGACCGGTCCTCCTGGATAATCTTCTCCATTCATTTCTTTCAAAAGGAAAGCATTTTGGCCTCAATATGCAGAAATTCTGAGAGGTCCTTTCCAAATATTCTCGAACTTGCCATTCTTACCTTTGTCTTCATTTCTTGCATCCCATTTCAGCACCACTTCTTTTAATTGAAACTTGTCCGCCTTTGCCTTTCGATCATATATCTTCTTGATTCTCTCTTGCAGCTTGAAAGTGTTCTAAAAAACCTCGTCTCTAGTTTGTTGTAAATGGATCATTTGATTTATTCTCCATTGCATATGATCATCTTCGCTGCCAGCTTCCTGTAGAAGTTTAACCACTGGAACTGCAAGAGAGGTAGGGAATACTGTGTCAACACCATACATGAGCTCAAAATGGGACATGCCTATATATTTCTTTTGACTCACTCTGTCTGCCCAAAGTGCATTAACCAATTTCTTATGCCAACCTTTCTTGTTTATTTCCAGCAGCTTTTTGATAGTATTGACCAAGGATTTATTTGAGGATTTGGCCAAACCATTGCCTTGTGGATGATATGCGGTTGAGTGCCCCAAAGTGATTTGATACTTATTAAAAAAATCAATCATTATTTTAGATTTGAAAGATGCTGCATTATCAGTAATCAGCTTGTTTGGACAGCCAAAACGAGACAAAATATTGTTCTCTAGAAATGAAATTATTACCAAATCCGTGGCCTGCCTAGTGGGAATCGCTTCAATCCATTTAGTAAAATAATCTGTCACTATAAGGATCCATCTATACTGCACTGAAGAAGCAGGATGGATCTCGCCAATGAAATCCAAACCCCACTGTTGAAAATAAGCACTTAATTCAATGGGCTTGAGCGGCAAAGGCTGCAATTTTCTTCTCCCTTCAAAAATCTGACATTCATGGCAGCTTTTAATAGTTTTGTGCAAATCAGCAAAGATATTCAGCCAATAATATCCTGCTCTCAAAATTTTGTTGGCCGTTGTTTTCCAGAAAATGTGACCTCCACAATCTCCTTTATGAAAGTCCTCCATAACCTGCTTTGCTTCTTCTTCAACCAAACAATAGAGCAAAACACCACTGGGATCTCTCCAATAAAGTGCATTATTGATGATACGAAAATTAGCAGCCTTCAATTTTAGTGTCCTACTTTTGTTTTTAGCCATTCCAGGTGGTGGTGACAAATTTTGGAGCACATATAAAATGTCCAAATACCAAGGAGAAAGAACAAATATTTCTGATACCTAAATTAGCGAACTTTCTTCATTTTCCTCGAACATAGAAGCAATGAGATTAATGTCCAAGGCATGCAAATTTGACTCAGCCATTAGCTTAGCCAGCCCCTGTCCTTTGATAAGCTTTGTAGGCTTTATCTCCACATCATACTCCAACAAGGCAGCAATCCATTTGCCTGATCTCCCTTCTGGATCTCTTTGCACTAAGACATCCTTAACAACAGCATTAGGAACATAAGCAAGAATATGAGAATGCAGAATATATACTCAAAAATATTTCAATGCTTTCACTAAGGAAAGAGCTTGCTTTTCAATAATGTTATACTTTAAGGCTGCATCTCTTATGGTTCGGCTGAAAAAAAAAATTGGTTTTTCATGCTGATCTCTTTTCTACATCAAGACTGCTGCCATAGTATGATCCGAGGCAAATGAAAACAAAATAAAATCCTGAGTATAGTCCGGGCTGATCAAAACCAGAGCTGAATAAAGAGCCAATTTCACTAAATTGAAAGAATTTACTGCTTCCTCAGTCCACTTCACTACACTATCTTTCTTGAGCATGTTTGTGATTTCCCTTAAATGTTCTGCGAGATTGGGCACAAAGTGACGTAAGAAATTCATCTTACCATTGAATGATTGGATCTCCTTTTTGTTTCGGGGAAGATCAATTTCTTGAATAGCTTCTACTCGAGCTGGATCAATGCAGATGCCATCCTTTGATATAATATGAACAAGAAGCTTGCCTTCATCCATGGCAAAAAAACTCTTATTTGGATTGAGAGACACACCATATTTTCTACACCGCTGAAAAACAATCATCAAATGGTAAAGGTGCTCTTCATCTGAATTAGAAAAGACTATCAAATCATCAAGATAAAAAACTAAAAATACATCTTTTTCATTTGCAAATTCCATATCCATCGCTCACTGAAAGGTCGCACCAGCATTCTTCAAACCGAAAGGCATTTTAGCATAATGAAAAGTTCCCCACAGAGTGGTGAACACTGTTTTGTCTCTATCATCCTTATGGACCAGAATTTGGTTATAACCGGAATAAACATTGAGTAGCGACATACAAGATGCTCCAACTACTCGTTGAAGTATGTGATCCATTTTGGGAAATGGATAATTATCTTTCAACGATACTTTAGTCAGATTTTGAGAATCAATGCATAAGTGAATCTCACTTGTTTTCTTGTGCTGGCCACCAAATTAGAAATCCAATCTGAAAATATTATGGGAACGATGATACTAGACTTGTATAACCAATTTACTTCCTTCTTTATTGAGGGAAGCAACTTTGGATTTATTCTTCTCAACGTCTGCCGAAAGGGCTTTTGATTTGGCTTGATCGGAATGGTATGCTGAATTATGTTTGTGTCGTATGTCTTCAAATCTGAATAGTCCCAAGAAAATACATCCGCAAAGGAAGATAATAAACTGATATACTTTTCTTTTACCTGTGGGGGCAATGCTTTGGAAAATTTCACCATTTTTGGATTTTCTGCTGATCCAATGTTCACATCCTCAACTCCTTTCTCTATTGACCACAAGGTTGGTTTTAGAGCTACATCATCTTGGTCGAAAAATCTCCTCTAAAGGTATTAGACCTTTAGGAATGACATTATCCTTTAGCTACAAAACTTCCATCTGATTTACTTGCACATCCACCTCACCATCATCATGCTCCACATCAATAAAAGTGTCTTTGAATTTACCTTCATTTTGCATAAATTCATCAATTTCTTCATCATCTTGAAACACTTGCCAATACCTTTTATTTTCAGGGATAGTCGGACGATGCTTTACATGAATTTTAAATTTATTACTTGAGTTCATCGGAATTTTCAAATTACTTTCTACTTTTGCAAGTGCATCTACAATGCCATTCTAAATATGAGGAACACATGTCAAAGTATAATCTGAAAACAATCTCAAGATATCTAGTACCGCATTTCGGTAAGCCCCCATTCAAGGATGCTTAGCTTGGTATTCACCTTTCACTTGATTGATAACTAACTCAGAGTCGCCATACACTGCAATCCTCTTAGAATTCAACTTTCTAAGAGTTTTCAGACCAGTAATTAAAGATTCATATTTAGCCTCATTATTTGAACAATCAAAGGCCAATTTATAAGAACATACCCTTACATTACTTGGCACTTTGTTTGGGGAGGAAAAAGGGCTGCGTACCCAAATTCCAATTCCAGCACCGTCATTTCCTACCGCACCATAAAAATCCATGGTCCACAAACCATCTTCATCCTCTTCCAAATGCTGAAATTCTGTTTGCTCTGTTATTTCTTCTTGCTGTCCATCAACATTTTGCTGCTGTCGAAAGGATGATTTCTCAGCGGTACTTTCAAGTTTTTGTCTCTCTTTCTTTCAGACCTCTTTGAAATTCTCAGTGATTTTCAGAATGTCTTATACTTCAAATAATTGGCTATTTACATCATTGAAACTATCTGAGTACAAAACAAATGATTCTGAATCAGTATGTACATAATTGATTGGATGATTTACCAGTTTCTCCTTGCTGGTGATCATATACTTCATCTTTTTCTCCTGGTATAATTTCCTCATCTGACCGAACACCGGAATAGTAGCATAGGAGAAATCAAGCTGCAAAGTCCCTTTAAGTTTCACTCCCCAAGATTTGGAAAGAAGCATGCCAAATCTAGGAGGAATATCCGCCACAACCACGTCCATCAAAACATTTTTAGTCGGAATCTGATCCAAACTGACCACCAGATCTTTGATAAGCCCAATGTATCTTAATCTACTAGAATCGAAAGAATAAAGGTCATGATACTTTCTAGTGATGTCCTATCCCAATTTCTCCATGATTGCCCTAGGCATGAGATTATGAGAGGCTCCGGAATCAAACATAGCATTGTGTAACACATAGTCATGCAATCTAAGGCTGATATAAAAAGGAGGTACATCACTATCTGGAGACTCACCATCCAATGCTGGATAAAAAATCAACTCAGGTTGATCATATTCCATGTTTACCATATCAAATAATGGATCTAAATTCAAAATCTTAGACACCTGACCCTTACAGCTACTGTTCTTCATCAATTATGTCAAAGGAATGGATACCTTTAACTTAGCAATTTCATTTTCTAAGTTAAAAACTGAAGTTTTCTCTACCTCTTTAGCTGGAACATCCTTCTTTTCAGTTTTCTCCTTTGATATATTTGGCTGATTGGATATTTCATTTGCTGATGGTGATTTGCTAGTAGAGGGATCGGCTGTCTATTTTCCTTTCTTCTGCACAATGGGTGAATAATTCTTTGGTGTTGTAGCTTCCTTTCTCTTTTGAATTGGATTAATGGGCACATCTCTATTTCTGAGTGAATATTGTCGTTGCTGGGCAGTCAAGGCATTCATGTATCCCCTATGATATTCATTAGACTCTTGTTCAAGGCTTGTTTCATTTGCTAAGATGAAATTCTCGTCTTTTTTTACAGCTGAGCTCTCGGAATACTCCTCATCTTCAGTGATAAAAATTGGCATATCATCAGGCATAAAGAAATTATTCTCTTCTCCAATTGCATTCTCCTCATCATCTGATTCCGGACCATGTACAAAATTCTTCTGTAAGGGTGTCTTCACTTGTTGCTGTACTGCTGGTTCTTGTGCTCACTGCTCTCTTTGCTTGATTCTGAATTGTGGTTGTTGCTGGCCACAGAAGTTAGGATTTATGATCTGCAGTTCAGGCTTATCAAGTGTTAATCTTTCAAAAATATTTTCCATCTTACGAAGCACTTGGTCAGACATGGAAACCTCTTCCTTTATTGCTACTTTCTTTTCAGCTTTCATTCTAGCTCTCCTAGCATTCAAATCGGCTTCAACGCTGACTGCAATTTTCTACATATCTTCTAAAGTGCCCATATCTCTTTCTCTTAATTGATAGGACATGTCAAGATCGAAAGCATCCAGAAAATTAATCAGAGCCGACCCCCTAGGTGGCTTTATATCAGCAGGAATTGCATTGTAAACAGAATTGAATCTAATACAATAATCTTGAATTGACTCACCAACGTTCTGCTTGATATTGTCATATTCGAAAAGGATTGAAAGAGGGTCTTTCTTCACCTCCCATCAATCCAAGAATTGTCTCTGAAGATTAGTCAATGTAGCAATACTTCTAGCCGGCAAAGCTCTGAACCACTTTCTTACTTCACCTCCAAAGGTTTGTACAAACAATCTCATTGTCACATTTTCCGCATCAATCTCATGAAGGTCAAAAAAATCTGCCATCCTATCGACATGTTACTGAGCAGTAACACTTTTAGGAGTGCCATCAAAAAATGGAATTTTTCTTTGATAATCAGTGGGCATGTCATCCAGGTTTTCAGGCAATGCGAGGGGTGAAAATCGGGCAACCATTACTCTTGGTGGATTTACAACCGAGTTTGGGGATATAGGAGGAGTTGGAGGAGTTGATGTATGAGGTGTATGTGGTGTGGATGGAGGTGATACTACTGCAGATTGTTGATCAGGGATAGAAGGTTGCATGAGAATGGTAGGAACGAAAGGAGGCTCGGTAGGAATTTGTGAACCATATGTAACTGTGGATGACCCAAGAGTTGCAGATGCAGACTCTATGAATTCGGGAATGTTTGTAGCCACAATCGAATTCTGAATATTCAAGATGTAACTATCAATGGATCTATTAGCTTTTTCAATTTCAAGATCTTTGACAAACTCTGGATTTAGGACAGTAGAATCAATAGCACTTTCAGACTTAGTCTCAAACAACAACAACTCAAATTGTGCATCAAACTCAAGATCTTCAAGATACTAAAAAACATCGGGGCATGAATGAGATTTGAACACAGGAATCATAGGAATTTCTCGACGAAGGATTCTCAGAATAAGATTGGGATTTTCATACACAAGAGGTGGATCAGGATCCGGATTTGCTCTGGTATGTCGTTTGGAAGCCAGTGTGTTGATTTATTCTCAAAAATCAAATGGACAAAACCAACTTGTTCAGCCTATCAAATTCTAAACTCATCATCCAAAAGTATAGAATGATCTGATATACTAGGGAAATTTACAAGTCAGATTTTACATTTACAAACTAGACCATAGATTGACTGAAGCAACGTTTATCTACATTTGCAAATGCAAAGCAAGAGCGTTTTGAAGGCTACCTGGAATAACTTCAGGCTCCGTCTGTAGCCTATAAAATTAATAACACTAATAAGCAAACCATTTTGTGTTCCCCAGTATGGTCGCCACTATTTTATGGCCTAAATCTACCTCAGGCTGAGAAAGGCGGAATCTAGGGTAACATCAAACCACACTTAATCTGGTAGCTAGCCCGACCAGATCGAGAAAGGGCTCTCTCCTAGTCAATCTCAGCAAAAAATGATCAATTAGGCTTGAGATGACTTAATAAAGGCTGATTTTAGGCTAGGTATATATGTAAGAGAGTTTCGTTTGATTTTGAGGGTGTCTGTTGGATCAAAGGGAAAGGAAGATTTTGGGTATGGGAAATGAGCAGTTTTGCAGGGATCTGAATGGGGCAAGGTAGGAAACTGTTTTGATGTTTCAATTTTGAATGAAATTGATAGCTCAGACCGGTGAGGGGTTGAAGAGGGCAAGAGAATTTCAAGAATCCTCTTCAGACGGTTGAAAACATAGAAAATTAAACAAAACTCAAGTTAGAGCACTGCAAATCTAATGAATTCCACCTTTATACTTGTTTGTTTAACTTAAGAAGAAATAAGAAGGAAGATGATACACATGAAACATCAGTAAACTTACAATCACAAAGAGAAAGACATCATCAAAACAAAGAGCCACATGAATCCCAAGGAGTTCTGCAAACCCTGATCTATTCCTTTGCCAAAATGTAGAGATGAAATGTACAATGAAGCTCAAAGTAATCCCAAGTGTCTAGCCTTGAAAATGACTGAAAAAATATAAGATATAGACAAGAATAACTCATCCTTATGCCTCTAGAGGTAGAGATCACTAGCTTAGGAGCTGTTTCACCAAGATATAAACTAAGAACTGGAAAATAGGCAATGGAACAGCTTGCCTCTATAAGATAGGAAACTGATTCATTTAGTTACAATTCACCTTTTGATGAATGAATCTACTTAAATGAGTAAAAATATGCCAAAATTAAATCAAGAGCCATGAAATTACATCAAATTACATCAATATTTTTACATGTGGAAGTAAGAAAGTCAAACTAGCCAAAACTAGGTGAAAATCAGAGTTACTGAGTGAAAAATGAGCCAAAATCCCCAATGCGTCGCGCCCATTTTCCCTATGCATCACGCCAGTTTTGAGCTAATTTTAGAGGCCTTCCCATGATCCAAATTGAGCGTAGAATAGCTCGTTGGAAAGATATGCCTATCTATTTTCCAATATAAGTGGAATTTTTGAATTTGGTTGCCATTTTCCCCTCCAAAAATGAGTTTTACCAACACTGCTTCCTGTGTGTCCAAAAAGGGGCAGAAAGGTCATTTTTAGGGTGTTTTTGACCCTTCTGGAGGCCCAAAACTTATCAAAAGCTATGGAAAATGGGTAGGCATGCACAAATTTTCATGAAAAATCCAAAAATACAATTTTTTCCCCAAGAGGAGCTCCCAATCATAAGCGCGCGCCAAGTGGCGCGACACGTCGGGCAGAAAAATCTGTGTTTAGGCCCAAAAAATCAAAATTTACAAAATTTGTCGCAAATTTCTTGAAATTTGGGCTGCGTATCCTCCATCATGCACTATGCTAGGCCAAGGAATTTTTGGCAAAAATTTGGAGTCTATCATGCCTTTTACGACGCCTTAATGCCCTCTTTAACTTTGCCTTCAGGATCTTGATTCGTGCCTTGCAAACATGATTTCTCGCCCAATAATGAATCTTCATGTGCCTCAACATGTTATTTTATTTTTTAGATTTCTCCAACAGGTTTTGGTCGCCTTGGTGCATGAAATTCGGTTGTAGAGTCACTGTGTTTTCTTCATCTCGGTCACAAGAGGAATCTGTCTCCATGTTTGCCAAACTCTGTGTTGTCTTAGATGAATATGAAGAGTTTTAGGTTTTTGTTGCCCAATGTGTGATAATATGTGAGGGACTATGAAGGGAGAGGATGAGGGGAGTTTTAGGAATATTTCTAATTGAAATTTTCCAATTAAAGAGTTTTAGGGGCAGCTTCTAGGCTTTTTTGGACAACCTTGGGGTTTGGGGAAATTTACAATTGGGATGGGGATAATGGGAATGTGATAGGGAATGAATGATTTAGGGATACAAAGGAATAGGGAAATGGGCTATTGTGAGAAGATAGACAGTGAGGAGGGATTAACAAGATGGGGGAAATGGGAATGATTAACACCAAATCAATTTCAAAACCCTAAAGGAGCATTCTTCCAACAAGAGAATAGGGTTTGATTTTTTGTATTTAAACTCTCATAAACATCATCAAACACATGGCATTGGAAATTAAAAGGTTTAATGACTTACTTGGACAAAGATGGACCGAGTCGATTTGAAGATTTGGAAGAAATAGCAATAGACTTGCTTCCCGACCCAATGTGTTGCGCAACCAACCCAGTGCATCGCGCTGCTTCAATGCGTCATGCATGAGAAAATTTACACATAGGGAGCCGACCCAATGCGTCACACTCACCCGATGCATCGCGACAGTCACCCAATGCGTCGCACTCAGAAATTTTACAAAGTCTGCCCTCAAATTTCTTACTTCTACCTCCACGATTTCTCCTTGGCTTACTCCAGTCTTCTTGGCATACAAATGAAGTTTTGAAACATGAAAATATCTTATATGCCAGGATTTTGATTTTTCTTTTCAAAAAACCCACTTTGCAATGTTTCAAACTTTGAAACTTTTCAAAAACTCTGTTTTGCTTCCTTTTGGCTTTTTAACTGAATGATGAGCTTTCTGTCTATCTTGCAGGGAATGGATGGCAGGGAGCTTTGACAAAGTCGACCAGGGTTGCGAGTGAAAGTATTATCACAACTGAGAAAATTTAAAATTACATTTATTTATACATTAAGATAAAAAAACACTATTTTTCTTCAAAACAGAGTTTTGAAGAAAAATCACTATTAAGCATATGATGATGAAACTTTTAGCACTGAAACCTTATTTCAGACTTCCTCATGTGCCTGCTGACCATTATTAGGGATTATGGAGACCTGATTAATGAAACCCTAGACCTAATGAGACTAAAACTCTAAAATGACTCTTTGCAAACTATGAGACCAAAAATGACTGTAAATTATTTTAATGAACAGAAATAGGCCAGCAGGTAAAGGACATGAGGGACATGAGTGACAAGCCACTACCGTCAGATGATCCATGCTCCTAATGGAATGAAGCTGACTGGACTAAGTGAGACACCTAAAATTAAATGCAACAAGAGAATTTGATCTCTGACGGAGGGATGAAGATACCGACTCTAACACAGCCAAAAGTACATCAAGGAACATACCTCTGAAGTTATTATCAGCCTGTTGAAGACCACTCTTTCATCCAAAGAGTATCAAAATTCAATGCAAGGATATTAAAACAGAATGGGCTTCAAGCACTCTTCTTCCTTTGTTTTAATGTTTCATTTAAATTTATATCTACCTCTACAGCCACTCTTTCAGCTGTAATAACTCAAGAAAAATACATTGTAAAGGTTCTTTTCTGGATAACCGTGAATTGTAAGTTGTTCCTTCGAGATAGATTTCTGTGTATTAGTTTGTAAAATAGGCTGAGGAGATGATTTCAGACTGATATCAAGTTGTTGGGCAATGATGTATATGACTGGTGTTTCTCGTTAATATGAAAAGCATGTTCATTGGATCCTAATTTAAAGTAGCGGTGATTTGTTCTATCCTTGTCTATGTTTTCCCTATGTAATTCATCATATTTCATTTCTCTGATAAGAAATCAGTAATCTGGCTTAGGATATACCCTTGCATGGTACCCTAATGCTTCCTGCTCTTCTTATCTTCGATGTTTTCTAATAAGTGTGTAATCTAAGGACAAATTCAAGATAATTTAACCAGTATAGTAGTTGGTTCTCCCTGCTTACTGGTGTATGAATTTAGAGTTTGTTTTTAGATGTTATTGTCTAGTTTAAGCTGAAATAATTGGGATAATGCGAGATTCAGAGTTGGTTCTTTCTCACTAGGGTCCTTTTCCAACAATTTAGCTTTTCTAAGATCCCTTAAGTTGAATTTCAAAAGCATTGAAAGTTAAAAGTCTTTCTCTGATCTTAGGCTTCACTTTGTGTCAAATATTAAATTGTTTTCTATTGTTTGAAGATTTAACCTCATTATGAGTTTGATCATAGACGGTTAAGGCATACCCTATCCCTAGATTTTCTCCTAAGTGGTCACCTTGGAAGGTTTCCTTGTCATTCACCTTCATTTCCTTATCATTTAATGCCATAATATCATCTTTAGAGATCCCCTATTTTAGATGACTAGCCCATTTGAAAGCCTTGGATATTGAATTGCAAGTAAACCCTTTTATGGCCCCATTTCCCAATGGACTTGTGTTTTCTTTGAATTATCTTCCCATTTCCAAAATCCTTCTTTTCCCACTTCTTTGTCTTACATTGAACCCTTCTTTCATATTTCCCAACAACCAAACAAACAAACAAAACAACAACCTTTGTGCCCCATAACTAGCCTAATATCTTACAATAGAACTTCAAAGACATATATTTCTTTTCCTTTTATAGAGAGATCCCTCTCTGGATCCAGGAGGTCTAGATCCTGAGATCCTAGAGTGGTTTGATGTTGTCTTGTCTTTTGGTATTTCCAAACCTACCAAAAAACAGGAACCACAACACGACCTACTACCATAAAGTTTTTTGTTCCTTTACCCAAATTTTCCCCAGTCATTGTTGACCAGTACCTCTCTTTATTTTAACAAAATTGAGGAGGGTAATATATTATTGATCTATAATTCGACCCTTTGGGTGAATCCATATATTTTTAATGATTTAATGAGTCTAGCGATACTGAAACTCGATCTTTCCACAATGGACAATTCTGTCGCTATTTTATGTTTTATTGAGTCTAACAACAGTGAAAACCCATTCCTTTTTCATGCTTAGAGAGTTTGAAAAAAGGGAAAAAAAGAAACTACATGAGTACTCTTTTGTAAATTTTTCACTCAGGTCCGAAAAAGTGTAAAATGATACCTAAGAAAACATATTAGCCATGTTTGACTAATGTTTTCCTTTTTCATAAATAATCTATCTCAGTCTAGAAAATGGTTAAACTTATACTGAGTAGATGTCATTTCATTTAATTTTATGAGCTCGAAAAGAAAAGTGCTCGACAGTATTTTCACATTATTGGAGTCTGAAAGGAGCTAAAAGAAGACTCCAGTGGTTTCTTTTTTGCATTTATCAAAGCTCGAAAAAGAGATAAAAGTGTTCTTTAATTCCTTTTTATTTTTTATCAAAACTAAAAAAAGAGTGGATAAAAGTATGCTTTGGCTGACTTTCAATTTAATTTACGAGTAGGAAAAGATGGAAAGAACTCGGCATTTTCATGTGTTTTACGAGCATGAAAGGTAGCAAAAGAAGCTTAGGATTTTCATGAGTTTAACGAGTCTTGAAAATAATAATCGTAATGGGCTCGAGATAGTTTTGAGTGCCACCTGCAAGAGCACATGTCGAATGCCCCCTGCAAGAGCACATTCCCCGCAAGCTTCATTTCATTCACCTAAGTAGACTACTGGTTACTAATAGTTGGATGGAATGAACATTCATTTATGGGATCAAATTGAAGACTCGTCTTAATTAGGAGAGGATTTGTTTTATTTGCTAACAAGCTTAACACATGAAAATAACTATGCTCATGGAACCTTGTTTCATTTAACGAGCTTGACACAATAAAATGAAATATGCTCAAGAATATGTTTCATTTATCGAGGTTGACACATTAAAATAACTATCCTCAAAAATATGTTTCATTTATCGAGGTTGACGCAATAAAAGAACTTTCCTAAAAACCTATTTCATTTATTGAGGTTGACACAGTAAAAGAACTATCCTCAAAAATATTTTTCATTTATCGAGGTTGACATATTAAAATAACTTTCCTCAATAATATGTTTAATTTATCAAGGTTGACATAGTAGAAGAACTATCCTCAAGACCTGTTTCATTGATCGACGTTGACACAGTAAAAGAACATTCCTCATGAATCTGTTTCATTTATCGACGTTGACACAATAAAAGAACTATCCTCAAGGGAAACAGTTTCATTTAATGAGGTTGAAAAAGGAAAAGAACTATCCTCATCACCTGATTCATCTTTTAACGAGGTTGACACAGTAAAATAACTATCCTCATAGTGCAGTTGGACTAGTAAGCATGCACTGGAAAAGACATAGTCTAATAAAGTCATCATTTAAAGAGTTTGATAAGCACCACAAATGATAAGTTATAACATGCATTCAAGGGTATTCTCCAGGGTTTCCATTGAATTTTTGAATGTCAAAGGGTGACATGGGTGAAGTCCATGGATTTGAGGAGGCACCAGAGTAGGTTCCATATAATGATTTATAACCCGGTGGGACGGGCGGACCACCATAAAGATGTGACTCAGGTGATGTCATAAACATCGACAGATTAGCAACAATAGATGTTGTCGCAACTGTAACAAATGATACAACCGGATATGTTGACTCATCCATCGTCAAATGACCTAGTTTATACCCTATAGGATCTACGGGAACTTAAATTAAAATAGGATCAACAGAGGAATAAACTCTAGTGTAATTCAATCAAGGAATAAACTCGTAAAGATAAAGCCCCGACCTAAAATGAGTTGGAGTTGAGGTGTGTGTTTCTTCTTTAGGTTCTTCCTCAATCGAAATCAAACTAGGTGGAAGGATTTTGACGTTAAGCCCGAGATATATTTCAAGTGGTTGAGTGCATAAAAGGGAAGACTCAATGGCTACGATCAACTGAGGAGCGACCGATACAAGAACAACTTCCAGTTGTTCGACTTCGGGATCTATATTTTATGGTAAAAGAATGATGGGATCTAGATCAACTTCCAATTGAACAACATCGGGTTCGGGAGGTACGATCTCACTGATTGGATGGATAGTTTCCACAGGTAGCTGTGAGGACTCCGTTCCGACGACATTGGATAAACCAGGATGTGTAGAAATGACTCGAGACGACTTTATTATATGTGATGAAGATGCCACACTAGAGGTACTGATGGTGATGGTTTCGGTAGAACAAGGTCACCTCCGCCGACCAGAAATGGCTTCTAGTGGTAAAATTGGTTTAAGTGCTATTCTACGTGAACGATGGAGAAAGGGATGTTCTTCTTCCATGATGATTGATTTATTTTATTACAAAAACAAATAGACAAATAAAAGGGTGATACTAGGAAAAAAATTTACCAAGTAATTGTGACCTACAGAATACCTCCTTGTGAAACAAGAAGTACGGGCAGGAAATCTCCTCGAATGATGTGTTCGGTGTATCACAAGTTGCAAGGTGGCTGACTCGGTTACCTATGGATGGTAAGCAACCTAAAGTTATCCTCCCAAATATACCTGAAGGTACGTGGAGGCCGAAGTCCGTATTAGCACTGTTTAATGCAAAACCGCACAGTGAGAGCACCCCCTTATATTTTTCGTACTAGAACACCACCCTATATACCTGAAGGTACGTGGATGAGCTACGATATACTTACGTTTGTGGAGTGGATTTCACACTCGGAATGTATCGTAGAAAATTTAGCGACTGCTGCTATGTTTAACAATGCTAGAACACGTCGCTAACCTAGACCTTCTAAGTGTTATTGTTAATGTTACAATGCTTTCTTAGGTTGATTGAGGTAAAATTTATGTTGATATTGTTTAAAATTTTATCTTTGATGTTCACCACATGATGTAATCGGAAATTCCTAAAATACAAACTAAATCATAAGAAAAATTTTCAATTCAGTTTTTCAATGAAAATATTAGCTACTAAGGGGGAAGAGTAATTGGATTTTGAGCATACAACAAAGAGCACAAACTAAATGCATATTTCCCTAATATGTTCCTATGCAACACACAATCTCTAAATTCTCATGCATGTTTTTCTTTTCAGTTTCCTTTAATGTGAATGAGTAAAAGAAACGAAATGCACAAATCAATCAAACAAATGTTTTCTTTTGATAAATGAGGAATGGAACAATAATTTCTCTTAGGA
This sequence comes from Pinus albicaulis, assembly GCA_034641835.2. Classification (NCBI taxonomy): domain Eukaryota; kingdom Viridiplantae; phylum Streptophyta; class Pinopsida; order Pinales; family Pinaceae; genus Pinus; species Pinus albicaulis. Next base: position 134,816 of record JAXQQM020085766.1, on the reverse strand, counting down.
ATATGAAGAAGGAGACAACAAATTTCCTGTAGGAAATGAGGAATGAAACAAAAAATTCCTTTTCGAAAATAGAATTGATCTAATGAAAATTTTAACTACTTTGTATTTAAATTTCCAATGATAAATAAATTATCTAATGAAACATTGAACAAACAAATTTTCAAAGGAGGAAGAACAGGTAATGTTTATTGGTCTCTAAGCGAAATCAGACATCTGAGAATACAACAGAAAATTGGCTAAAACTGAAAGTAAAGACAAATTTTGATGGAATTTGGTTGGCTGAGGGGGAAACACACCTTGTAAGGGAAGACAATGCATTCCAATGCACCCCTGAAAGGAAGACAATGCACTACAGTGAACTGTACCCTGACCAATAGCGTGTTGGGTGCAGCTAAGTTTTGAAAACAAGCAGCTAAAACACAATTCTCAGGAAAATTATTCTTTCAAATGACTAATAAAATAAATTAGAGTCTACTGATGATGGTAAAAAGAGACACAAACACCAGGAATGATGAATATAATCCCCAACAGAGTCACCAATTTGTTATACGGAACTCTAATCTACAGATAAACTAGATTCCCTCAATGTGGTGTTCCTATGCAACACACACAATCTCTAAATGCTCATGCATATTTTTATTTTTCGGTTTCCTTTAAAGTGAATGAGTAAAAGAAATTAAATGCACAAATCAATCAAACAAGTGTTTTCTTTAGAGAAATGAGGAATGGAACAAAAATTTCTCTTAGGAAAATGAAGAATGAAACGACAATTTTCCTGTAGGAAATGAGGAATGAAACAAAAATTTCCTTTTCAAAAACAAAATTGATCTAATGCAAAATTTAACTACTTTTAATTTAATTTTCCAATGATAAAGAAAACATCTAATGAAACATTGAACAAAAAAATTTTCAAACTAGGAAGAACAAGTAATGTTTACTAGTGTCTAAAAGCAATCAGACATCTGAGAGTACAAGAGACAATTGGCTAAAACTGAAAGAAAAGACAAATTTTGATGGAATTTGGTTGGCTGAGGGGGAAATGCACCCTATAAGGGAAAATCTTTGGTTTAACGAGTCTTTCAAATAATAACTATAATGGACTCGAGATAGTTTTGAGTGCCCCCTGCAAGAGCACATGCCCCCCAAGCTTCATTTCATTCACCTAAGTAGACTACTGGTTACTAATATTTGGATGGAATGAAGGCTCATTTACGAGATCAAATGGAAGACTCATATTAATTAGGAGAGGATTTGTTTCATTTTTTCACGAGCTAGACACAGGAAAATAACCTTGCTCATGGAACCTTGTTTCATTTAACGATCTTGACACAAGAAAAGGAACTATGATCAAGAATATGTTTCATTTATTGAGGTTGACACAGTAAAAGAACTACCCTCAAAAATCTGTTTCATTTATTGAGGTTGACACAATAAAATAACTTTCCTCAAAATATGTTTCATTTATCGAGGTTGACACAGTAAAAGAACTATCCTCATAAATCCGTTTCATTTATCGAGGGTGACATAGTAAAATAAATTTTCTCAAGAATCTATTTCATTTATGGAGGTTGACACAGTAAAAGAACTATATTGGGTTTGATCCCCAATGGAGTCAACAATTTTTTATATGGAATTATAATCTACATATAAACTAGAATCCCTAAGTGTGGGGTTCCTTCACTCAGAAAAACCGAATAAAGACAACTATTCTTTTCTCTAAGACAAATAGATAGACATAAAGGAAAGAAACCTACCTGTAATCCTTTCATTCTCTTTCTCCTTTTTTTTTTGTTTTCATCACTCTCAATCCAACTAAAGCCGCTAGATTGATACCTGCAATCTAAGACAGAGAACAAAAAACAACATACAAATATACAAGTATCTACTTATCTTAACCAAATCAAATCGATTAGATCTGAGAATACATAGACAATTGAGAATGAAATTCACAAGATATAGGCATACATATGAGAAAATTAACATATATCTTTATTAAGAAGTAGGAGGAGAATATTACAACCAATTATAGATCGATTCATCGTCAAATTGCTCCAACTTCATTCCGTCCTCATCACACCAAGCATCATCTCAGGAGAATAACAATACTTCCATCTTTCATTAATTGAGAATACAACAGCATAACATTACACAAATTTCTCCCTCGCTATCACTTAGATAAGTGCTAAATTTATATGGAAATTGAAAGTAGTTTCTCAATAAATGGAATTTAATGGATTTCTAATAATAGGTGAGACATGTTTCCAAGTTCAGAGGTGATGGATGGACACTTGTATTCAAAGTATGACACCTATGAGCTCTTCTAGAAGGCACTAGACATGTGGAGATTCCCGGAACAATGATGATTTCGCTCACAGGAGACCAATGCACCCTTCAGTGTCAGGAAGTGCATTGCAGTGCACCTTTGCATGGAGGTAAGTGCACTGCAACGTAGTTAGGCTCATGAAGAGGAGCGTTGATGAGTCAATGGGTGATATAATCTATACTGCAAACCTTGGAAATATCACAATTGAAGCCATCAATGGAATGCCTTCACTTAGGGAATATAGAAACTGAATTAGGGGATAATAGACCCTATTCATTGGTCTTTGGGGGATGATGCCCAATTTTACGTATAATATTTGTGACATAATATTGTATTTAAAAATAGTAAAATAATAATTGAAATCAACAAATTAAAACTCAAATTACACCTTAATCTTATATAGCTTTATATACAGATATAATGTAACCAAAACTATAAAAAAATTAGCTTTTATTATGAGGAAGAAATTTAATGAGTAAAAAAGTACAATTTACTTTTTACTACAATGAAAATATGTAACTTTTTCACAGGACAAGAAATAGTATTATTGATATTACATTATTTGTAATTCACTCTATGTTCCATTTAGATGTGATATTTAAGAAAATATATATTTATAACAAAAGATAGTTTACTAACAATCATAAGTAAAATGTTTCATTGTCCATATTAAATAACATAATTTTATTGGTCCTTTATATAGAGAAACATAAAGTAATTTAAATTGAAAAATTTCTTATATTTTCACTTTAGTGAGAATTATTAAGATAACTATCATTCCTTTAATAATTTCTTTATAATTCAATGTATGATGGATCTTTGTGAAATTTTCAATGTTTAATATGGTTTTGATATGTAATATTAATTTATAAAATATTAATAATAAAATTAATTAAATGTACACATACAAGAAAAAATATATGGGGGGAATATTTTAACATTTGAATACAGAGAACATGAATTATAAATAAAATACTTCAATGTTAACAAAATATATATTGATATACCATCTTCCTAGATCCACCAAGCGCATAGAGGGATCAAATCTCTTTTCACTCAAAAAGGTATTTGCATCTCAAGAGAATTGATCCCTCTCAGTGCTTGGTAGATCCAGAGTTAAGATGGATCTAGGTTATAGGTTGTAAAAAAATTATGACCCAATTTTTTCAAATTTAACAATAGATTAAATTTTATAAACCAATGTTGAAAATCGACAAGAAAATGTGTGTCTAATTTATTTTTCCCTTAAATAAATTAGACAATAAATTGTAATCTTATCTCGTAACAACTTGTAATAGTTAACTACATGAGATAGACTTAGTTAGCTCAAGAATTGTGAGTTGAGGGTCAATGGTGAGGCATGTAGAGTGATTCTATTATTTTGGGGGTCTAGTTGCAATTAATGCACTAGTGTAGTGTGAGTTTAATCAGTTAACTCAATAGAATTGAGTTAAAATCAGTTTAACTAGTTCTAACTTAGTGATGAGCTAGTGGGAGGTCAAGTGAACTAAATTAGATTTAATTCACTAGTAGTGATCTACCAAGTAACTGATGATTTTCTGTTAATAGTTGCATGCATGTCAAATGTGATGGAGACCCAGTTGAGATAAATATTAAAGGGAAGTAAACTATCAGTTGTATTATTAGCGAACTTCCCAAGTATAGTTATAAAGCCATAGGACGTCCATGAAGGATTGCACAATCAAGGAAGGTTGGAATTCATATTTAATAGGAATTATTTTTCCTAGGGATTGTGCGAGAAAGGCAGGCTGAAGGTGGGTAGGAAGTTGGCTATGTGTTCGTCCAATTTTTCCTAGATTAATGTGAGACGATTGGTAGAGTGTATGAGATTCTTGTGAGAACACATGCATTATTGTTTCATGATTCCTTAGTTGACTATACAATAGAGATGGAGGGCTTTTGAGGAGTTTCTTTCACGAGGAAAATCTTGTGTTGTGTGATTGATTTACTTCTTTCTCTTACTTGCATGTGATTGAGCGATCGTGATTTCCATAAATATTGTATAAGGATTCAATATCTTGTTTTATTACATTCATGATTGTATTGAATTGATTGGTGTAATTTATACATGGTATTAGAGCGCCCGAGGAAATCATAATGATGGAGAAGAAATCGATTTTGTGTTGAACAATATTCAAATTTGAAGATACATTCTTTGGAGCTAACAAGGCGGCCAAGATGTCTTTTGCGGTTTGAGACTGAATATGCACTCAGAAGTTCAAACTATATTGCATGGAATGATAGTATGAAGGAATTATTGGAGGATAATGGGTTGAATGAGTTCATTGACAACGATATTCTGAAGCAATCGACGGAGATATTGCGCAACATGAAGCATGGAGGAAGAATGTCGCAAGGGCAAGGCGAGGAGGATATTCTTGGGGAGTTCAAGATCATATTGTCTCGAGTCTACATGGCAAGAAAAATCCATATGTTGTGTGGAATGCCTTGAATGATCTGTTTCAGCAGGCAGTGAAGCCACATAAAATTGGCACTCAAGGGCAGAGCTCAAGAAAATCAAAATGGAGAAGGGTGCCCACGATGTAGAAATAGTTGAAGTTGACCAAGTTAACTCAATGTTGAAATGAGATTGGAAGTGTTGGGATTAATGTAGATGATGATGACTTGGTGAGCCTAGCACTTCAGGGCCTCCCCAGGTCTGCAGCATAGTTACCGAGGACTCTTGTGAATGGGAGCGAAGTTACCATATTGGGAGTGACTATGGTCGGACTTGGTAAAGAAGATTTTCGAGGGCGAATAATAGGGATGGATCTTCATCCAATACTGACGATGAGAAAAAATTTTCCTTAGGTAGTGAAAATTCCGGGGGAAGGGGAAGAAGTCTTATTCCAAATCTGATACCAGAAAATAAGGCAAGAAGTGTGACATGTCAAAGGTGAAATGTTTTCACTGTCATGATCATGGAAAATATGCCACAAAAGAGGAAGAACAACAAGAAGGCTCTGGGAGATGAAGCGGGTGAAGCTTTGGCCTCACAGGTTGAGTTGGAATTATCTCTCATCGCATGCATAGTGTCAACTATGATGGGATCTATGTGGTACTTTGATAGTGGATCATCTTTCCACATGACAGGAAACAAAGAACTCTTTAGTATCTTGTAGGAGAAGCATCTTCCTATGCACATCGATATGGGTGATGACGGGAGGTATAGTGTTATAAGGATTTGTACAAATACTTTCCAGAGAAAATAAGGTAAACCTTTAATATTAAAAGATGTCATGCATGTACCAGACTTGAAAAAAAATAATTTTAGTTGCTATGTCGGATGATCTTGGATATGAAGTTTTTTTCAATGAAGGAAAGGCGTTCCTTCGTCACAAAGCCATAAGATAGGTAAAGAAGATTGGGTTTTTTGTGAAGAAACTCTACAAAATTGATGGAGATGGATGAAATTGAGCATTAAAGCATGGGAGGTGGTGAGCCAAGATACAGCTGAGTTATGGCACAGGAGATTGGGACATCTACACCTCAGTGCTTTGAGGATCATGCAACAGATTTATACATGTCTTCCAAAGGGTACTCTTGTGCAGATAGACACATGCAAGGGATGTACCATGGGGAAGTATACTAAAGCTAATTTTCATGAGAAGGAGAACCGACAAATGACAATCCTTGATAGAGTTCACTCATACATGTGTGGACCATTCTCAACAACTTTGATAGCAAAGCATAGGTATTATGTGAATTTTGTTTATGATTTTTCTAGAAAGTGTTGGATCTTATTTCTGTAGAAGAAAGATCAGATGTTCTCCAAGTTTTGTGAGTTCAAAGCATTGGTAGAGAAAGATACAGGGAACAATTTGAAGGCTCTAAGGAGCGACAATGGTGGTGAGTAAATTTTGTGCCAAAGAAGGAATTTATAGAGAATTGATTTCACCTCATAACCAATAATAGAATGGGGTTGCAGAAATAAATAACAAAACAATTATGGGAGTGGCACGAGCTATGTTACATGATCAGGGACTACCATTGCATTTGTGGGCAGAGGCATGCAACGAAATGGTATTTTTGCAGAACCATAGTCCTTATCGGATACTTGGCATGGGTACACTAGAGGAGGCTTTTTTCAGGTAAGAAACCAGTTGTTTCATATTTTAAATTTTTTGGCTCATCTGTCTATTTCCATGTGACCAAAGATGCCAGGACGAAGCTAGAACCAAAAGTAGAGGTTGGGATATTTTTTGGGTACACTAATACTCCCCACAAATATCGGGTGTATTTACCGGCTAACAGGATGACAGTTGTGAGGAGAGATGTAAAATTTGATGAAGAGAAAGCCATGTGATTGTCCCTTGAGAGGGAGCTTGAATTGCATGCAAATGAATCACTCTTAGTTCCAAAGGATGGACCTCAAGATGTGAAGCAAACACTAACAGAGGATCGTGGAGTGGCAGAAACCAGTCATGCAGAGCCATGCACCAGAAATGGTAGGAAGCACACCAAAGAGACTGATAGATTGATGCTAGATGCGACAAATAATGTAGGTGCACCTACATCACAACGCAGGCACATAAGATCCCCAGACATGTATATTTTATACATGGCTCTTATGAGCGAGTGCATTTTAATAGAACCATGCTCTTTTGAGGAAGCAGTGTAGCATCCAACATGGGTTGATGCCATGTTTGAGGAGTATGAATCCATTATCAGAAACACTGCATGGGAAGTGGTCCCAAGACTAGTGGGGAAGTCAGTGGTTGGATCTAGGTGGATCTATAAGGTGAAGAAAGAAATATATGGGAGTGTGGATAAATAAAAGGCTATATTTGTGGTCAGAGGATTCTCAAAGGTGGAGGGGATTGAATATGACGATACTTTTACACCGATTGCAAGGTACTCATTAGTTAGATCCATCCTTCCACTCTCAGCATAGACAGGGTGGCAGATACATCATATGGACGTAAAGACAACCTTTCTCAATGGACATATTGAAGAAGAAGTGTACATTGAGTATCCAGAAGGTTTTGAGACCTTTGATAGGGAGTCACATGTGTACATACTCAAGAGATCATTGTATTGGCTGAAGCAAGCACCTCATGCTTGGTACATCAAGAGCAACAACTATTTCACTGATTTGGACTTCACAAAGAGTGAAACAGAGGCGAACCTATATCATATTTTGGTTGATGGTAAACCTTTGATTATTGTACTTTATGTTGTTGATCTTATATTGACAGATGATGAGAAGCTCATAAATTATTGCAAAGAGGATATTGCAAGAGAGTTTGAGATGAAGGACATGGCGCTCTTGAATTATTTCCTTGGCTTGCAAATATGGAAAAGAGACGGGGAGTTATTTGTATCTCAGAGCAAGTATTCCAAGGAGATTCTGTGGAAGTTCCACATGGAGGGCAGCAAACCCATGGAGACTTTTCTTGCCGGAAACTAGAGGAAGGAGGATTCTACTTCAGGTGAGGTAGTGGATGCTACTCTTTACAGGTAGCTTGTGGTTCCACTTATGTCTTTGGTGAAAACACGACCATAAATATGTTATGCAGTTAAACAACTTAGTCAAGTTATAGTTAAGCCTACCATTCTCTTTTGGAAGGCAGGGAAGCATGTGTTTAAATATCTCAAGGGCACTACAGAGTATGGATTATGGTAAATACAGACAAAGGGAGTGAAGCTTCAAGGCTTCACTGATGCATATTGGGCAAACAGTCCATCAAACAAGAACAACACATCAGGGGGAATCTTTAGCATAGGATTAACAACAGTTTCTTGGTACATCAGGAAGCGGAGATCAGTTTCACTCAGTTCATCTGAGGTAGAGTACATGGTAGATAGTGAGGCTACATGCAATGCCATTTGGATGAGGAAGATACTTTTTGGTTTGTTTGGTCATCAGATGGATCCGACAGTCATACATTGTGATAACCAGAGTTGCATAAAAATCTCAGTTAATCCGATATTCCATGATAGGTCCAATAATATTAACATCTGGTAACACCATCTCAGAGATTGTGTTTAGAGGCGCATTATGTTGTTGCAATACATTCCCACGGAGGATCAGGATGCATATATTTGGAAGAAGGTGCTTGCAAAGAGAAAATTCGAATACCACAAAGGCAAGATCGAGGTAGTTGATAATCCCTTAATTGTTGAGAGGGAGTGTTGAAAATCAATAAGAAAATGTGTGTCTAATTTATTTTTCCCTTAAATAAATTAGACAATAAATTGTAATCTTATCTCATAACAACTTGTAATAGTTAACTAAGTGAGATAGACTTAGCTAGCTCAATAATTTTGAGTTGAGGGTCAATGATGAGGCATGTAGAGTGATCCTACTATTTTGGGGGTCCAGTTGCAGTTAATGCACTATTTTAGTGTGATTTTAATCAATTAACACAAAATAATTGAGTTAAAATATGTTTAACTAGTTCTACTGAGTGATGAGCTAGTGGGAGGTCAAGTGAATTAAATTAGATTTAATTCAAAAGTAGTGATCTGCCAAGTAACTGATGATTTGCTATTATTAGTTGCATGCATGTTAAATATGATGGAGACCCAGTTGAGACAAAGGTTAAAGGGAAGTAAACTATCAGTTGTATTATTAGAAAACTTCCCAGGTGTAGTTATAAAGCCACATGATGCCCATGAAGTATTGCACAATCAAGGAAGGCTGGAATTCCTAATTAATAGGAATAATTTTTCCTATGGTTTGTGTGAGCAAGGCAGGCTGAAGGTGGGCAGGAAATTGGCTATGTGTTTGTCCAATTTTTCCTAGATCAATGTGAGACAATTCGTAGAGTTTATGAGGTCCTTGTGAGCACACGTGCATTGTCTTGTTTCATGATTCCTTGGTGGATTATACAATAGAGATGGAGGGGTTTTGAGCAGTTTTAATCCCCAAGAAAAACTTGTGTTGTGCAATTGATTTACTTCTTTCTCTTACTTGCATTAGGGGAATTTCGAGGTCTAAAATGGGCCTCCTAAGAAAAATGTACAACAAAAATAAACTTTATAATAACCAATAGGATTAAAGATGATGATGTAAACCATGTGGGATGATTCACCATTTTTGGAGTAAAAAAGTAAAAATATTAAAAAATAATAAAATAATAAAACTACCTTTTCAACTCGTATTTTCAACTTATCTCCTTAAGGTTTTACTCAAATTTTGAGCATGAGTACTCGTTAGATGTAACATCTAATTCCCCATCCAAGGAGTACCCATGTTGCATACTTTTGATGGACCCTGGTACATGAAAACAGAGAAATACATGAAAAAAAATGATTGTAATCATGTTTTTCATGTATTTCTCATTTTTCGTGTAGCAGGGTCCATCGAAAGTATGCAACATGCGTACTCCTTGGATGATGAATCAAAATATACATCAAACGAGTTTTTCCACTCAAAATTTGAGCAAACCCATAGGGAGATAAGCTGAAAATACAAGTTGAAAAATTAGTTTTTTTTTTTTAAATTTTTTCCATCTAAAATTTCATGATGCAATCTAATCTTATTTTATTATTTCCACTATTATTTTATAATTTCCTTAGGAGGCCAATTTTAGACCTCAAAATTCCCCTAATGCATGTGATTGAGCGATCGTGATTTATATTTTGAAAATATTGTAGAAGGATTCAATATCTTGTTTTAGTACATTGCATGATCAGATTGAATCCATTGGTGCAATTTATACAACCAATATTTAATTAGTTAAATTTTATTTTTGAATAATTTATTATTAATAATATTTATATTAAAAATTTAATGAGTTACACATTTTCGTAAACTAATTAAATTATTTTACCTTTAATTATTTTATCGTTGTGAGTATTGAAATATTTTACTAATTAAGTTAGATTGAATATCAATGAACTATCTAAAAAATTGAAAAATATTTATTATAATTTTACAATCATAGTTTCAACCATACTAAAATTGGTAATTTATAAAAATATCTTCACATTTTTTTAAAAGTAAGTAGTTTTATATGCAATTTCATATATAAAAGTTTGATATAAATTCACCAATACATAATCTATAATAAAAATTATTTCATAAAAATAATCATCATGATGATAATCATATAATAAACATAAAAATCATCAAAGATACACATTCAAATTCACTACCATCATCTAATTATATACAGTTTTAGTAGCACATATAAACGCTATTAGCTAGCACACAAATATAATAATATAACAGGGCATCATCATCATGATCACATCTAACAAAACATAAATATTGTAATCTAACATTATCACCCCACACAATCTTAAATTAATATAAATCTCATGTCAAATAACTTCTATCACATACACATCTATATGCAAGCACATTAAATGGGCATATATAACATTACCTAACAATATAGACATCAACACCAACATATAAATTAAGTACATAAAGATGAAAAAAATGCACCATATATATATGTGTGTGTGTGTGTGTAAAATAACTACATCATGAAGTTAAATAAGTGAAATCGAATATCTGATACAATAGACATAGTAATGCCTGTAGTAGAATATGAAGGATGGTCAACTACTGCTTGATCAAGTACATTTTTCGAACTTAGCTAGGTGGAGGAATAAGTGGTGGCTAGTCTGCAGTAGAAGGAAGTAGTTGGCCTGCAAGAGAAGGTGGTTGGTGTGCTCTACCAGGAGAAACATATGACACATCCTCTAGCTCTAGCATATTGACATCATAAAGGGACTAACGATCAAGTGTACTACCAGAAGGATCATCGTTTCCTTTAAAACCATGATCCAAAGGAGTGGCACCACTAGAATCATCATCATCACCATCCTCGTCACCATGAACATGATCATCACCCTCATCATCATCATAATCATCATCATCACCCTCATCATCATCATGACCACCCTCATTTGATGGATGTCATGCTGCATGATGCCCCTGAAACGCTCATCCTACTAGTAAAGTACTAGATCCGATGACATGTTGCGTAAGACACATAAAATCCTACATATAGGTACTATAGAGATCCATGAACATTGGCTCTATGTTGATATCTCAAGGCCTCGCAGGCGGACTCCTTGTTGAATGAAAACTCTACCCAATTTATCACAATAGTCCACCTAAAATCCCATAACAGTCCTCTACCCCCGGATTCCCACGCCCCCCTAAGGATGTGACTCCCTCTCGCCCTCATAGGTCTCGCCCATCTCCTCATCTCCTCCATCTGGCAGGGGGGTAGTAGTCATGTCCCCATCATATGAGAATATTTCTACAAAATATATAGTACACAAAATAATTAGACAATTTCATTAAACAAGTTAAATAATATGATGTAATAAAATTTATTCTAATTCATTAAAACAAGAAAATGAAACTAGATTAATTTAAAGAAAACACTAATATTACCTCTATCATATCAAATTGAAATCGTTGTGAAAAATATGTTGGGGTACCCTCTCCAATCAATCCTTGTGTATGGATACGCCAACACGAAAAACACACGGTCATCCACAATTGGCAGTAACTTCAGTGCCTTGTCCGAAAACTCTGGCATGCCCCTCTTGGGAATCATATGCCCCCACATGCATATATGGGGCTCAATGATCGACCTAAGAGGGAGACGATAAAATGTATGGCTATTCTCCAAAAATATATCAAAAAATAAAATTAAAAAGCTTTGAAGCAAAAAGGAAAGTCTCCTTCCCCTATCTCGACAACACACGATATCTATCTAAATTCATGCAAAACTAACTAAAAAAAATGGCTGACCATCTAATGCAATTTAGCACCTGAATAAAAGAATTAACATAATACAAAAGAGGTAAAATAATGTGCTACCCATCACCACAAGAATGTGCAATGTCGTTGACTAATAATGAGGGGAACTTAGCCTCCTCTATAACAAAAGAGGAAATATGTAGATATCCACCACGAACATGAAAATATAATGGATAGATCGTATGAGGCCCAACATATCTCTAAGTGTATGTAAGCTATATATCAAATGCAACTCTATGGGGGACATAAGGGAACTAGAAAAAAATCCTATCCTCTCCTAGATAGGGCAGTGATAAAGTAGATGTCTTCCTTAGTGGACCTATACCATAACTTAGGACTAGCATAGAAATATTTCTACTGGAAATTCCATTGGTGGATCAGATGTGCCAATAAGACTGAGTGTTCTTTCAGGGATGTACCCTCCTCATAGTACTTAATGAGGCCTACATTCCTCAATAGAACTTGGTTCGTTCCAGTAATAGGGCGAGGGTATAAATCCCTCACCCTCTATCTGGCCTACCATGGTCAAACCATATTGTATGTGCCTGCCTACTGCTCCTGCTCCTATTAATGATCCCTTTGCTAATGTCTCTTCTACATGATTGGAATATAAAATACATCAGCCTCATATATAAAATAATTTTTTTTTATTAAATGAAACACTTATTTATAACTGTCGAAACATAAAATTAAATCTACAAAAAAAAAATTACCGATGTGCTCAAAACACAGTCATGCACTGAAGCCAGTTTGCTTTCAACTATAACCACACCAGTAATGATGTGTACATAAGTATGACACACCATGGGTGTTTCAGAAATATAAAATTTCATAGCAGTGTGACATACTTGTGCATTGATGCACACATATAACTTGTTCACACCGGTACGGTATGTTCGGGTTATCGAATGCACTAAGCTATCAAAATATTTTTAAATATTTATTTGCAGTGAGTTTGGTAAAAATAAACACACCAGGATTGATGTGCCAAAACACAATCTATCGCATATTTCCTAGTGCGTTTATATTTACAAAACACACTACCACGATGGTGGTGTGTTATTTCATGAACTGAAACATGATGCACATTGTAAATTTACAGGGAAAATCGCTCTCGATGCGAGCTAAACATATGGAGCACACCACGCATAATTTATTTTTTGGAAAAAAAATGAGAAATTTAACCTAATTTATAATTCTAATCCACTAAAAAATTAAATTAGAAAGAAACATAAAGATTACCTAGACATTTGGTCATTCGGGAGGCATTGTGGACATGTAATGGAGAAAAACAAATTTTCACATTGTTTGAAAAAAATGGAAACTCAAACAATGAGCACGATACTCAAAGGTTGTGAGCAAGAGAATCACCGGTGTTAGGGTGCTTCCATGCGGCAAGAGTGCCACCAATTCTTTAGAGCTCTCCCACATTGTAGATGGTAAAAATGAAAATTATGGTCGAGAGGGGTTTTTTTATTTAACCCTCCTCAGGTGTGTTTCACGAAGCACCCCAGGCCGAGATATATCCAAAATAACCATTTTTTTTTTAATTTAAAAATATTTTGGTTCTTTATCAAGACACCTCGGGGCTTTATTGTACAGGCAATGCACTAGTGCTATGGTTTTACAATAACACCTGTATTTTTTTAGAAACTATAAGTAATTTATCGATCCACTTTATAAGATGCCCCGGGGAATTCTTATACATTTAAGACACAAAAACATCATTTTCGAATAGCCCCGGTACATTTTACTATATAAAGGATTCCAATGATATCAAATATTCAAGCAATGGTGCATTTTGGTATGTAGCACATCATGGTTTTTTATTTTTCAAAAAAAAGAATCCATGGTGCACCATGTTATATGCAGCTCTGGTGCGTTTATAGAGGGTAGAGCACCATTGCACTTGAATAATTTAGATGCACTATAAAATAAACACCCTCTAAAACATCCACCCACCCACCTCCACTAGTGACCTCCACTAGTGACCTCCACTAAAAATGTATTTTTGGGCTATTTTTATAGGGTCCTCCACAAAAGCCTCCTCTAGAAGGTATTTTCCTTATAGTGTAGGCTAGGTTTCCTTTTCAATGAAAATTTTACATTCTACAATTAGGCTAATGTTTACATTCCTGCAAGTAGCATACAATTTAGATTTATGAAAATAACCTAATTTTTACAATTATGCATCTAGAGAAAGCACCATTTCCATTTCTTGCAAATATAGTAACATTTCCATTTATACAACTAGTTTAGGCTTTGATTTCATGGTATTCATTGCATCTGATCAATGAAAGAAGGACACATTTCATGTTGCAGATATATTTCTAACATCTCTTAAGTTTGTACGAACCCTAAGTTGATAATTTAAGCTGGTAGCCTTGGGAGTTGCAACAGTCTTCTTGCGATACTTAGGCTCATCATTGAGTGATATGAGTTTCACTCTCTAAGGGAAGAGTTGGATTGAAAAAACTTGGAATGGGATAAATCACTTCGTCAACTAACTATAGGTTGGGAGAAATATTATGGTAACCAGTTGGAAGCAGTTGTTGAGAAGCAATAAGGTTTTCCTTCAATTTTGAGGCATTATCCATATGAGTGAAAAGGTGAGTTTTATTACTCCCTTCACATAACCTACAAGGAAACCTAAGCTTACCTTTTTTCCTTGGAACCTTATCATGACTGTCTATGTACCAACAATAAGTTGATGAATATCTTTAGACCACACTTTTAAGACTTTAGGAATTATACGAGGACAATCAATAAGAAGGTGATCACAATTGCAAAGATTGCAAGGGAATTTGGGTTTACAATGTATATGAGAGGGTTCCTCAACATTACCAATTCTCATAGCAATGTTTGTTTGGTTGGCCTCTTTCTTGTCCTTCTTATTCTTCCTTTTCTTCTTTGTATTAGCATCATGGTTACTAAAATTAAGACTTTCATTAGGAAAATAAGAAGAAATGGAAGAATACATAATGGCCGAACAAGGTAAAGGGTCAACATGAGGTTGGTGTTGTTGATGTGAAATATTTGTTTGAGGTGAAGCATATTGGGTATTGGGGACCAATGAGGTTGAAATAAAAAATATCAGTAAACCTATCATGAATCTAGGATGGGACAACATAGCCATGTAAGGAGGACCAAAATTTCCAAAGAAAGGAAAAGGAATAGGTTCCCCTTTAAAAGAGTTCCTTGATTGATGAACTTCGGAACTATTTCCATAGTGAATTTATATTAGGGGATTTTAACAACGTATGATAGTTAAATCCACAATTTTAATTAATCAAATAAATATTAACAGTAAAAATAAAAGGGTTACTAGGTATCAAATGTTTACCAAGCTTATGTGAGTTTCTATATACCATTAGGTACATGTAGGAAATATCACTAAATGTTGTGTTGAATGTATCACTTACAACAAGGTGGCTAACTTGGTTACTTATAATTGATTTTCAAAAAGGGGGATTCCTATATAACCAAGGGTATGTGGAAGCACAAACTATGTTAGTGTTTTCTGATGTGTAACTGTATGAGGGGGGAATTCTTATATACTCGTCATACTTGGAGAAAATTCCTATATAACAAAAGGTATGTGTAATAATAATCATACATACTTCCATGTACATGGAATACAAAACATCTAGAGACTGTAATGCTAGCCATAAATGAAAGATCCTATGTTTATATACTGTGAAACATGTCTTCTAGCCTAGAATCGCACTAAATAGGATTATTTTTTATTAATAAATACTTTGATTGATTTTAATGTTTCACTTTTCCATTTAAAAGAAGGAGAAAATCTAAACAATTTCAAATCTTCTATCTTCAACAAATTTCTTTTCATAAAAAACAAGACAATTCAATAAGCAATTTTTCAAAATAAACCCTAGAATTTTTGTTACACAAAAACACTTCATAAGAGAAAACACAACAAATTCTCAAATGCACAAATTTTTAGAATGATGTAAAAAATATCGATTCGATGCAAGCATGAAATATTTTGTCATTTTATAGAAAGAATAATAACTATTCAACTCAATTGAATAAAAACAAATAAACTCAAATTGAAATTATCTCTTCTTAAAAATCACTAACTCTTTAAATAACACAATAATTATTTACAACAGGTAAAACTGAATATGTGATTTGATTTAATGAAAGAAAAGAGACTGACATAAGAAACTCCAAAAGAGAAGGACCCTTTTTTTATAAGTCAATAAACCAATCAGACCCCAAACCCTAAATATAAAAATGATTAATTCTTGAAAAGGACAATAAAACACATCAATTCAAATATAAGTTGATTTTTCCTTAACGTAAAAATATTCAACAAACTATATCAAGAAAATCATTTCAGACCCAAAAGATTAAAACCCTTATTTTTTATTTATTTTTCTAAGGTTGTCATAGGTAGGTTGCTTACATCAATGCGATGTAGTAGGTATTAAATGATAAACTTGCACAACTATTTCTTTTTTACTAAAGGAAAAGTGTGACAACTGGAAAATGCAAAGAAAAAATAAAAAATACTCAAAAAGGTCCAAACACTCAAGTTTTAAGAATCAAAATACAATCAATCGAGGTACTGGAAGGAAACATAAAGTAAAGGAAGCCACTAAAGAACTAATTGGAACCCAAGTGGAGTTTCCAAGTTTTTTAGGTCGAAAAATCCCTCTTGTGGACAAGAGTGATCTCCCTAGATTCACAAACCAAATATAAAACAAACAGGACAATGCAAACTATCTTTCTCTAGTACAGTTTGAATGAGACTTACCTGTTTAACAAAATAGGTCTTCACTTGAGTCCTTTTCTTGCTTTATTTTTTGTTCCACTTCGATATCTCAAGGCTGGAACTTGTAACAAAAAATACAAACATAAGGATCAAATCATACTTTGGATGAATAAGTTCAAACAAATAATAATTATAATATCAAGGAACTCTAATACAATTAATGAAAGAAATAGGCAAACCATGCGATAAAAACAATATATACTGTATTAAAAATTAAGATGGAGAGATTTCAACCCATGGATTGATATCATAAGCCTCCACTCAAAGATATTTAATCCTTCCTTTGCAGAAAATCCTTCAACCTCCATTGGATAGCATATGTGTAGTTCAAAATCCAACCCATTCTTCTTCGATATGCATTATATTTATAAGAGAGGAGAAGAGTATGGAGATCCATTTTCCATGGGATGAAATCCACAAAAAATGGGAATAGGTTCCATAATGAGTGGTATTGAATTAATTAATATTGGGATGAGGTACATATAGGTTGGGGATCGATTCCATGTTGTTGACATGAGATTCCTCAACAATGTATCTAGAATTTACTTTTTATTTTTACCCATGTCGAAATATTGTCACACTTTTTAGTGGAGAACAGTGTGCGGGGATTTACAGTTTATAATGAAGAAACATGTGGTGTCACACTTTATCAACATGAAAAGTGTGACACTCACTAAAATTAGGGTTTCTGCATAATGTAATCCAATGTTATTTTAAATCTTAGAATGGTTTTTTTTTTATCTTTTTAGGGGATTATTGAAAAGGGTTCATCGGATAGTGCGTGATCCACATTTTTGGTCATTTTCCTAATGGTGATAAAATGAAATGTAACAATGTAACAAGGTACCATGAAACCTTTTTTAGTGGTTACAAATAGGAGCATTGAAAGTACAAGTT
Source organism: Pinus albicaulis (assembly GCA_034641835.2). Lineage (NCBI taxonomy): Eukaryota > Viridiplantae > Streptophyta > Pinopsida > Pinales > Pinaceae > Pinus > Pinus albicaulis. Next base: position 117,044 of record JAXQQM020085766.1, on the reverse strand, counting down.
GGGTCACAAAACTTGTGATGAGGTCTATGGATATTGGTGAGACATTTACAAATTGTAAGGAAGCTAATGAGGAGAAGAGGAGAAGGACAAGGAGGTGCGGGAAATTGAGAGCTAGAAGAGTTAAGATGAAGAATATAGGAGTTGGAGCGTAGAAGGAATGGAGATGTAGAGGTAGAATTAGAGCGTAAATAATAAATCACTGAAGAACAGGAGGGTAAGGAGAGAGACCCAACAACAAGGTTGATTTTATATTTGAGCAATAACAACAATGCAATATATGAAGTTTCTTGTTATGATGTAAATCTGAGAGCTATTGTGCTCATCCATTGGATTGGAGAACTTGAAAGATAGTTTGGGTATGAAAATTTTAAGGATCCAAATTGGGTGAAATTTTCCATGAAAAAGTTGGAAGGTCATGTTACATTGTGGTGGGATATGCTGCAGAAAGACAAAGTAAATAATCAACTAGAAAAGATCAATACTTGGAAGAATATGGTCAAGAAGATCAAGAACTTTTTTTTTCCTTTTGATTACTAGAAAAAATTGTATATAAAAGTCCATAATTTAAGACAAAATTGTTGAATGGTGTTGTCATTAATGTCAACATGAGTTATTGAACACTCTCAATATTAGTCTATATTGAATCATTTGGAACCTCCAAAGGATGAAGCCTTGGAAAACCATTGAAAATTTGTGTTATGGAAGACAAATATATCTTGCAGAAAAGAGTGATCTCCCTATATTCAAAGAAAAATATAGAAGAAAACATACAAGTAACTGCTACCTTTCCTTAATCTATAAATGAAAAATGATGTCTGAAATGTGCAAGAATCTCTTACCTTTCTACGAAATGCTTGTGGATGTCCCTATATGTTTAAAAAGTATTTTCCTACTACTTTAATAGAAGATATACATAAATATAACTAAACAAGGAATACAATAATAACATAGATAAAGAGCGAAACACAAAGTGAATAGAAATTGCAACATAACATATATCACAATGTTAATCCAATATTCAATTATAAATTATGAAAAATATCAATGAGCTCTACAAAGAGAATCATAACAAGTAAAAATAGGAAAGAAACAATTGTTTTTATTAAAGTTGAATAAGAAGGATAAATACATCCATAGCCTTGATGATGTAAGCCTCTGCCCAATAGTGTCCAATCCTCCCTTTAGGGGGCAAACTTGCAGCCCTAATTCAACAACATAAGTTTACATTCAAAAATTTCTCCTAAACCCTCTGGTGTGAGGTGAATTTATAGTCCAAGAGGATGAGGTTTGAGACCCTCTTCTCAAGGTATGTGATACATAAAAAGATGGATTAGGGTTCCAAAAAGAGAGGGAGTTTGATTCATGAAACAAGGGATGAGGCCCAAGTATGTATGGGATTGAGGCATTTTGGTTGAGAAATATTCCCCCAACAAGTCTTCTAGAATTTTATTTTTATTTTAACCCTTGTTAAGATATTTGTGTAGCTTTTAGTGGAATACAGAGCACAGGATTGTGTGGGCCACAATGGTCAAAATTGTGCTTACACACACAATGGATAGGAAAACTGTGCAAGTGCTTGAAAATAGGTTTTTGATCAATATAATCTAGGATTCTTGTTGTCTTTTGGAGTTTTTTGCTTCCAAAATTGTAGGGGAATTCTTGGAACACTTCATCGGATATCTAGAGATCCATATTGGTGGTCATTTTCCTAATGGTGAGAAAATGACGTGTAACATATTTCCACCTAAAGTGCAAAGTCAAAAAATATGTTTGAGGATTGAAACACTTTATCATGGCAAAGTTCGGATAAGAGACTAATTGGTTGGAGACTTGAAACAAACAATAAATGATTACCATATGATATCTTCATATAATCATCACTAAGGTAGGAATTCTCATACTCAGAGAAAAATTATCTCAAAGAAAAAGTATTGAAATGTACAAATATCCACATCAACAATAGACATAGTATGGCCGCACCCACCAAATATGGATTTGTATTTACAATCATGAATATTTAAAAACTACATGAATCCTGGATGGATGAAACTAGATTTAGGGTTTTGGTCTCCATAGTAAAAATATACCATGTGAGTGAATGCCTCGAAGTAGAACATGGTAGAGACCACCTGATTACGGGTCAATGATATGAATCGTTAATAGGTGTGGGAGAAACAACCAATAATAAAAATGGTTCTCAAGGTACTCCAGTACAATCTATGAAGTGTGATTGAATGTCTTAAAATAAAACACTCATAAAATCATTTGATCAAAGGTAAATGATGAGAACTTATTGTCGAAAGCGAGAAACCTGCAATTACAACATGCAGGCTTCAAGGTACTAAAGGAGATTTCTAGATCAGCTTCCTACATAATAAACGACCCATTGTAGGAGGGCCTACGACATGAAACTTATGTCAAGTTTTGAAGAAAAATTTGGAGTGATTCAGGACTAATTTAGGGATGGCCGACATTATTGAAGGCTATGAATTGCATGGTGATTTTGACTAAGGCTAAAATTCTCTTGAACATATTGGCGACACGAAATTTCGACTTGGTAGCATTTGACTAAAAAATAAGACAAAAATTTAGTTTGAATACTTCTAATAAGGTATGATCAATTGAGAGGCAAATGGATTTCCCAACTCAGACACAAATTTGATAGAGTTTCATTTTCAAGAGCAACATACTGTCATTTTACGATACAAGAATAAATGTTTCTTTCCAATTTACCCCCACCATTAATTGCAAGTACCTCTTTATTTTTATGTTAGCTTGAGGAGGCTAACATATTTTTGTCTTGTAATCTCATTCTTTAGATGATTCTTTTGGAGTATTTTCAATGAACCCTAGGAAAGAGTGGTTTTCTCTCATCATGATTGATGAGTCTTGCACTATTTATGTTTTACGAATCCATTGAAGGGGTAACTCAATGTCATTTTCATATTTAAAGAGATTGAAAAAGACATGAAAATAAAACTCATATAGTTATTTCCACGTAAAGTTTTAACGAGCCAAGAGAAAGTAAAGATGGGTGTTTTTCATATTTAGGGAGTTAGGAGAAAAACATAAGTAAACTCTGAAATGTCATTGAGTTAGTCTCGCAAGCCCAAAAAAGGGTAAAATAATATAGGAGAGAACTCTTTTGACCATGATTAGTCAAAGTATACATTTTTCATAAATAATATACGTGGTTCGTAAAAGGTGAAAACTTATACCAAGTAGACATTTTTTCATTTTCTTTAATGAGTTGGAAATAAACAAGCATACTCGACAATATTTTCATATTTTGAGAGTCAAAAAAGAGCTTAAAGGTGACTTCAAATTTTTTCTTGTTTGTAAATTTTAAGCCCGAAAAGCTGATAAAAGTTTACTTATTGCCAAAATGATCTATTTTCATAAATAACCTTGTAAACTACATATTCAATTTCAAAAATTATTGTAACTGCTCAAAAAATAGTAAAAAAAATTAAATATTTTGAAATTTACAAGCTATAGGAAAAACTATTATTTTAATATGTCTATTTTGCTTATAAAAAGTCAAAAAAGTAAATAGATCTTTACCATTTTTTTTTACCATTTTAGAGCTCTTGAGAGTGCATTTTCATCCAAATATTCAACAATATATTGCAATCAGATTGGTGAACAATTTCAAGTGTCATCCTCTCAAGGTAAGAGATCATTCTTTGCTCTCATCATTCAAGGTTTTTATTTTGCATTTTTGTCATAATTTTTAAGTTTTGGGAATGTTTAACAATTTAGGGTGCACTCACGGGCTTACGCAATTTCTCTTCATCGAAGGTACATAAGCTCTACTTTTCCAGTGCTAGAAAAGTTCATCTTGTGCAGTTTTCCCGTAACAGATCTGTGCAAATATACACTGACTATAAAAAAAGGTTGCACAAGGCGACAAGGGCATCCAAAATTAATAAAAAAACACTCAAATGTTTTGGATTTTTTTTCAATGTTCGTCTTCTAACCATTTTTATTCATTTATTACAGGTCTCTGGTTTGTCAAAATGGAATGGAGAGAGACATAACATGAATCCCAATATTTTTAAGCATTGAATGATTTGGATAAAATGCAAGCACTAATAAATTATAGTGTATTTAAATATTTCATGATTCTAGGAATAAAGGACCAAGTGGATTTGTTGTCATGGTTTGAAGGCTTGGAATGTTCAAGCCAATTCTTTTATATTGGTGATCAAAGACTAACCATTTATGTCGATGACATCTATTTCTTAATGGGATGCCCATGTTATGGAACCAATATCTCATTGTTTGGTAGTAGGAAAGGTGGTGAAACAACAAAATATTACTTAGTTGAGAATTGTGTTCCTAGATCCCAACTTAGTGGTGGAAGAATTGAGATTAAGCACGTCAAAATATTGTTCAAATTGTAATTTTGGAATTGATTTCAATAGGTTGGATATGTTATTGCTGATATGCATGTGTGATGACCATTGTCTAATGGTGTGTGCTTGATGGTCTTGTATAGCTCGCATTGATTTCAACCTAGTTATGACATGACCTAGTGGAGATAATGTTGAGTAGAGATGGATTCCACATGTGATGTTGGTTGGAGATGCTAATGTTGTAGGAGGTTGTAGAGCTACTCATGTTGAGATGATTGGAGATGCAACTATTGTAGGAGAAAGGAGTGATTCTCTAGATGTTGCATATGTCTCTCCGTGTCTTAGAGACATTGCATTTGATGCTAGATATGTGAGATGTGGTTGTATGTGTTAGAGGTGCCTCTACTAGTGTTGGAGGTAGTGTATGACATTATGTTGCTACTACATGAGCTTTGAGATACTTCTATAGGTTCTGGAGGTGTTTACTCATACCATGGTTTATTCTTGAGAAATTAGAGGTGTTGGTCGTGGTCATAAAGTTGGTAGAATATGTATAGCATGTCATATACTTCCTCTTATCCTATATCATCAGTTCCATACCTATTGTAGAGTATTGGAGGAGTGAATAGGAGTAGAGGAAGATGTTCCAATAGGTGGTAGAGGTTTAGGACTGAAGGACTTGTGTTTACTTCAGTTTTAGCCCCAATTATAGGCATGATGGGTCAAGGTAGTGCACGAGATGCTAAAGTCACATGGAGACATGCATATGGGAGTGACTATGGCTCTAGGACACTAAAGTCACATGGATGAAGTGTTTTGGGAGAGACTATGGAATTTTCACGAGTTTTTCTCTAGATTTGTCGTACTGTTGAGCTTATTTTTGTGTTTTAGTGACATCCTTGATCAAAAATTTTTGGTTTATGGTCAGAAAAAATTGTGGGACCTAAAAAATATTATTAAAATTTAAAATATCAAAAATAATATTGAATTTAGTGGTTGATTGAGTCAATGAGATGATTCGAGATCAAATCAAGCATATGAACATGATTGTTGAGCTCATTATTTCTGAGTAATTATTGAGTTGAGCACTTGAGTTCATCTATATATGGGATAAATCTCATTGTTAGTATGGTTGGTTGTTGAGTGTGTGTTAAGTGAGAGTGAGCTTGGTGTAAAGACCAAAATATGCATATGTGTCATAGTATGCATATTTTCTAAGTGAGTTTGCAGTTGGTAGCAGTGAGCTGAAGTATGTTTCAACTATCAGTTTGAGTTAATGAGTGAGAATATGCAGTGTGGATTGGTATATTTTTTGGTGATATTGTATTGTTGCTTCTGGAGTATTTGGAGTTTGATGTTTTGATTCAGATTTTATTGTGCTTTGACAATATGTTGCTACAGAGCTCATGTTGAGTAGTTCTCATTTCCAGTCTGAAACAATTTGAAACAAGAACCACATATAGGAGAAGAGTTGGAGGACTTAGGCAGAATCAATATAAGTGATCATATTTATTAAATCCAATTGTGTTTGTATAGTTCTGTAGAAACTAGGCGAGGCTCGTTGGTCGTGGTAGCTTCTAGCATATTAGATTATGTAGAGTTGTTGATAGTTGAGGAGTAGCCGGGAGAGGATCATTTATCATGGTGGACTTCAACGTGTGGTAGTTCATATATCTTCTTTAGAATTCTCTCCATTTGGTAGTATCCATATCTATTACTCTATGTAAATAATTGTTTGACGTAATATAATTTCAGCAACGCAGCATCAATGAGTGGTTTTTTTCCCCGGAGAGGGTTTTCCACTAGACATCCTTATGTCTATTGTATGATTTATTCTATGATTTATTGTTTGTTTTGGTGCTCTAATATATGGGTCTCTGTTTCAGTTTTTCCATGAATTAAAATAATAGAATTTACATTTTTTTTTTTGAAATGATCTCACTACTGATTCACCCCTCCCCCTCGCCTCTCAGTAGTGATCAAGTTTCAAAAAATTGGTATAAGAGCGAGGCTCTCATGGTGCAACTTGATCGCTAGAGAGTGGATCTAGGATATTTTGGTGAAATTTTCATTTTTTTTCTAGAATGAGTTATCCAAAGAAATTTGTTCTTACTACTACAAATTTCACTTCATGGAAAGAAAACCTGAGAAATAAATTATTTCTTTGTGGTTATAACATTTGGAGTTTGGTTTGTGAAGGAAATGATGGATTTTTTCTTGCATATAAACTACGGAAGCAAAATTCTCAAGCAAGGAAAATTATTTTAAAAAATATCCAGAGTGCGTATTTAGAGAAAATTGGAGATTTAAAATCTGCAAAGGAAATTTTGGATAGATTTCATATCCTATATGGATCCAATAGAAGTGACAGGGATAAGGATATCAAAAATAGAAAAAAATAAAAAGAGATAAGTTCCAGTTGAACTAGTTGTGGAAAAGGACAAAAAATATGAAGGTATAAGTTGTAATGATATACTTTTGAGTTATATTTCAGATAGCAGTAATGACAATGATTCAGATTTTTTTAGTGATAGAGATGATGATCATAGTTATATTCTTCTTAAGTTTCAATATGAATCTTCCATGGTTTTTACTAAATAATTTCTAGTTGAAATTGGTAAAATAAAAAGTGCATGCAAGGAGCATAGGAAGAAATTGCAGGATTATGATCAAAAGGACAAAAATCTCAAGGAAGAAATTAATACCTTGAGAAAATAGCTGGCACAATAAAAAAGATTAGAAGAATAAAATTTAATCAAGAAAAAGGATAGGAAGGATTATGTTGAAGTGCTAACGGTGTGATTGAAAAATTGAGGAAGGAGCTTGAGGAAAAGAACCAAAAATTAGAGAAAGTTAAGAGCACCATGTCAGTGAGCAAGATAAGTAGCAATTTTAACAAGGATGAGAGACGTTTGCATGCATGAAATAATGTCAAAGTAGAATAAAATGAGTCTGCAAAAAAAAGTGTGATCCGCAAGAAACAAAAAAGTAGAAAACCAAAAGTAGTTTTCACATCTAAATCATCATTTTCTCCTATGGTTGGAGGTAGCAATTTTCAAAGGAGAAGTCAAATCTCCTTTACCCCATTTATGGATGAGATTGAGTGTGTCAACTGTCATGATTTTTCTCGTGTGGCAATGATTGTAGCAGGATAATGCACTCATCTGCGCAATAATATGATCAGCCAAAAGGAGCACCTACATTCAAGTATAAAATTATTTCATTGGTTTTTGTTTTGCTTGTAAGATTTTTGGGCATAAATCCATTGATTTCATATCTAAAATAAAAGTATGGAGGTCTAATATGAGCAAAAAAATATTATATACTTTGGCTAAATATCTTAGACACATAGAGTGTTATGTGTTCCATAATTTTGGGCACATGTCCAAGGATTGTAAAATGCCTAAACCATTGAGGCCATTTGTTCAAAAGCAACAGTAAAGGGATAATGTGCATCTTAGGAGCACATGGAAGAAAGAGTAGCAGTTAGGAAGATGTGGCATTGAAATTTGTTCTTATGATGAAGATAACATGTGGTATATAGATAGCAGATGCTCACACAATATTTCAGGAGATAGGAAATTTTTCTATTTTCTCAAGAAAACCAAGAATGTTCATGTTGTGTTCAGAGGTAGAGAAACTGCTAAAGTGTTCGAAAGAGGTAAAGCCAATCTCAGTGAGAATAGGACAAATGAAGAATATGTTTGACTCATTCAAGGTATAAAGCATAATATTTTTAGTGTGATCCAAATGGTTGATGGAGTAAAAGAAGTGATCTTCAATTCCAAAGGTTGCATCTTCCAGAAGGAAGGATCAAAGAGAGTGATTGCTAGAGGAGTCAAGACACTGGACAATGTATATGTGTTGAAGGGAAGAGAGAAGAGTAAGAAGAGACCAAGATAGTACTCTTCCTCATTAGATTCAGATTAGATGATATCGGTCCCTACTGCAGTCCATTCTTACATTTTATATCTACTTGACTGCAACAGTATGCATGAGACTTGCAAGGTATCAGAGGGCGTTGGCAGCTTGATCCAGTTCCTTCATGCATTCATATATGTAATATTCCTACATTAGCATGCATCTAATAGGAATATTAATTTTTTATTTTTGCACCTAGTAGATGAATAAATGGGGGAGGAGACCCATACTTAACTAAAATCAGCCTAAAAACACTTTTGGTGTGAAAGGGGATCATTATAGTAGCTGGATTTCACACCCTCATGTGTGAAAAGGGAATTTTTTCTTGTGGGCAAAGTCAAGTTTGACTAAGTCAACAACATGCATGAAGACGAGTGGATAGTCATTGCAAATAACTCAATGTGAACAAGGATCAGCTTATACAGACATATGAGAGCTAGCTTGAAGACACTTGAGTGTGAAAGGGGATGAAGCAGGTTGAAGAGGTCAACCTTGACCAAATCAAACAACATGATTTTGGAGGACAAGCCTTCATGGAGTCACAATGCAGTTTTGGATGGAGATTGATCATGTGAATGTGGAAACCCTAATGCGTGGGACCCAAGGTGAGGAGCCTCACACAACTTATAAGGAAGGGGATGGCAGTCATTTGAGGAGATTATTGATTATTGATTTTTGTCTGCGTGACTATTTTGCATCCTCTTGTTGTTTAGCAGAGTTGTAGTGTTGTTTAGCACAAGGAATTCATGTTTAGGAATTCCTTCTCCACTCAAGAGAGGCCTCTTGAGGGAGCTTGCACTTCAGTTTTCCACATTCACGCTTGAGGCCAAGAGTCCTCCTTTAGCTACAACGCAGTTTCTATTGAGAATTGGGTTGTGTTGCAGGGCGTTGCAGTGGAAGCACTACAACACCACTTCCAAAGATTGTATTTCAGAGCAGGAAGCCTTTCCTTCTCTGGGAGATCAGTGAGGGAGTCTCTAAGCTTCATATCATATCTTGGAGGGTGGCCAATGTACTTTTCTTCTCCTACAACGCAGTCCCTTGCAGGAACTACATCATTTTTCTGAGCATAGCAGTTTCAAGGCCAAGACCCTTGATCTTGAGCTTGTCCTTTGGGGAAAGGGCCAACCCTTATCCTAGGAAGATTGTATAACACCTATTCTTCTATTTCATCTATATTTCAGCGACATATACACATGGAGCCCTTGCCGGGTTATTCTTATATTGTATAAAAAGGGAGAGATATCCATTTTTCTCAGCCATTGGCTGATTTTAAACTCTATATCTATTGTTTATTGTAATTTTCTACATAAACCATCATAAAAATAACACTGTTATATGCTTCAGTATTTCCTGTTAGCAAAATTCATGGGGTTTGGGCTTATTTGAGCTGTATTGGTTTGGGGAGACCTGTTTAGCTTGGCTAGAAGCATTGTTTTTTTCTCCAATTCTGGATGTGAGATGTATACTGCATATTATAAGGGATATAAGTCCCATTTCTCGCAGTTATAGCATTATTTTCTGAAGACATCCTTTTTATGGCCCTAATTAATGCATTTCCTCAACCTTTGGAATCATAAAGGGTGTAATAAGTTGATGTTGTAACACTAAGTGATGTCTATGTGTTTCTTAACACATTTCATAAGTTAATATCTTGTTGCTACTCCAGCATTGTGTTTACATATTGTTGCAATCCCATTCTTGGGCAACTTCCAGCCTTACTGGGTGTGAGAGGCTTGTTTACCTCACCTAGTTTGATTGGTTTTTGATTTCCTCTTAGATTTGGGTCTTAGATTATCAGATATACGGGATCCAAGGGCTGATCTTGATTTTTGTAGCACACATTCCTAAAAAATGCATTTTTCAGGCATGTATTTCTAGCAATACCAATTTGGGGATATTAAAATATCAGCCTGATAACTTCATATGAGGTATATTATGCTCAGGGGGGCCTATTTATCAATGTTTGATTCTTTATGTTTTATTTCTTTTGACTCATTATTTTTGTAGCTAATGTATTTATTGTATATGAGTGGAAAAGATATGTATATTAGCCTTGTTACAACATTCATTATTTATATTTCAGCTATATTGTTACTAATGGTTTTTGGAGTAGTTTCATGTTGAGTTTCTTGTGATAGTATTGGAGGTATGACAACAATACAATTGTCTCATGTCTATGGTCAAGGTGTGATGAAGGATCACACATTCAGGGGAGCATATGGGCTTCCTAATTTGCAAAATGTTGACATTTTTTATGAAAAAATATTTTTATATCTTTCAAGATGCTTTCCGGATTATCCACAGTGTTGAAGAACATGTATCCGGAAAGCATCTTGAAAAATGATCACCACAGAAGTTTAAAAGCCAAAATTTTTATATCTATTGTCACATTTTTCTTGATGGATAAATATCTAGAATTTATGTACTTCATTTCTTATGTTTCTACTTCTAGATGAATAATGTATGATGCTGATATATTTTAGATGGTTTAATTAAATGTTGCAATTTTATGGAGAGATAGCATGATGCCACTTATGATGTGTGTATATTCATGTGGTTGAATCATGCTGATTCATATGGTTTCCTATATATGGGGATATTTTTTCAACTCATGATGAGGATAGGTATTTGATGATATTATGTTTTTTCTACATTTGGAGAGATTATACATAGCTTGTGGATGCCATGTATTGTATTTAATTTCTACTTCCATATGGAGCATATATCATTTTCACTTTTTTCCATGTTCTTGTGTTATTTCATGTTTTGGGAATGTATTGATGATATCACCATTGTGTTCATATACAAAAGCCTTGTACTATGATTGAGTCATATCTTGGGAACATTTCACATGGAGAGACCCTTGGTGTCTAATATGTTTTATCATTATATGCATGGGTCAATGGAGTCCAAGTCATGTTTCATGATGTATATCTTTGATGTAGCACCAATTCGTTGGGTACATGACGTAAACTTGGGTCCATAGAGTCATGGTTGCTTATAAGTGTAAAGGAGTCATTTCCAATCCTATGTACTTGTCACAACTATGTATCTGCTCCATGAGGCATTGTATTGTGTTGTACTTCATGGAATATCTTGTCCAATGTCACTTAAATTCATGGTAATGAAGATTAGTCTCTTTCATTTGGAAAGGAGGCTTATTGCAATAGACAGAGCATTGATTGTAGATCCATTACATACTTAGGTGGAGCATGTTTAAGTCTTCAGAGTTGGCACGACATTGGCCAGTGTTGTTGGAAACCGGTTTCCTTTTTTTATGCTTATCTTATAGGAGATACTTCACGGGTTGCATCAACATGGTGTTATGCATGAAAGGGGAGTCCTTACTCTCATCCAAAATTATTGGAATTATTCTTCGGTGTTGATATGGCCCTTTTTCCATTGATTTCAAAGGGGGAGATATTTGGATGGTTAGATATCAACTTCACTTGTTGGATGGACATCAATGCCAAAGGGGGAGTTAGTTAGCATTGATGTCAACATGTTGGAGATGTTGTTGATGATATGTATGTGTGATGAGCATAGTGTGATGGTGTTTCGCTAATGGTATTGTATAGTTGGCATTAATTTCAACTTAGTTATGACATGGCCTAGTGGAGATTATGTTGAGTAGAGATGGATTCCACATGTGATGTTGGATGGAGATGCCACTATTGTAGGAGGTTGGAGAGTTGATAATGTTGAGATGATTAGATATGTTGTTGTTGCAGGAGGATGGAGTGTTGCTCTATATGCAACATATGCCTCTCCATATCTTAGAGACATTGCATTTGCTTCTACATGTATGATATGTGGTTGTATGTGTTGGAGGTGCCTCTACTAGTGTTGGAGGTAATGTATGGAATGATGTTGCTACTACAGGAGCTTTGAGATGTTGCTATAGGTCTTGGAGGTGTTTCCTCAGACTATGGTTGATGCTTGAGGAGTTGGAGGTGTTGGTCTTGGTCCTAAAGTTGCAAGAATAGGTCTAGCATGTCATAGATTTGTTCTTAGCCCATTTCATCAGTTGCATACCTGTTACAGAGGCCTGGAGGAGTGTACGAGAGCATAGGAAGATGTTCAAGTAGGTGGAAACGTTCAATACTGAAGGACTTGTGTTTACTTCAGTTTTAGCCCTAGTCACAGGCATGATGGTTCAAGGGAGTGTCTAAGATGCTAAAGTCACATGGTGACAGGCCTATGGGAGTGAATATGGATCCAGAAGGCTAAAGTAACATGGATGATGTGTTGTGGGAGAAACTATGGAATTTTCACAAGTTTTTTCCATATTTATCGCGTTATTAAGTTTTTTTTGTTTGTATTGGCGACATCCCTGATTGATGCTTTTCAATTTATGATTCGAAAAGTTCGTGGGACCTCAAAAATCTCATTAAAGTTGAGTCAATGAGATGAATCCAGATCAAATAAAGCATATGAATGAGATTGTTTAGCTCAGTAGTTCTGATTAATTATTGACTTGAGCACTTGAGTTCATCCATATATTGGAGAAAATTCATTTTCAGTATGGTTGGTTTTTGAGTGTGTGTTGAGTGACAATGAGCTTGGTGTAGAGACTGAAAGTTTCATATGTGACATAATATGCATATTTTTTAAGTGAATTTGTAGTTGTAGTAGCAATGAGATTAAACATGTTTCAACCATTAGTTTGATTTATTGAGTGAGAAGATTCGGTGTGGATTGATATAGTGTTTGGTGAGATTTTACTTCTTCTTACAGAGTATTTGGAGGTTAAATTTCTTATTCATATTTTACTATGCTTTGACAATATGTTGTTGCAGAGATCATGTTGAGCAGTTTTTGATTCCAATCTAAAATATTTTGAAATGAGAAGCACATAGAGTAGAAGAGTTGGAGGACTCAGGAAAAATCAATATAAGTGAGCATATTTATCAAATCCAATGGTGGTTTGATATTTCGACAGAAAATAGGCGAGGCTAGTTGGTCATGGTAGCTTCGAGCATATCATAGTCTATAGAGTCGTTGATAGTTCAGGAGAAACAGGGAGAGGATCGTTGATCGTGGTGGCCTTCAATGGATGGTAATCCGTAGATAGGATTGAGGAAAAGTATCCATTTGATAGTGGCCATATGTATTACTCTATATAAAGAATTGTTTGAAATAATAGAATTTGAGCAACAGAACAACAAAAGGTGTTATTTTTCCCTAGAGAGGGTTTTCCACCAGCCATCCTTGTGTTTATTATGTGATTTCTTTTATGGTTTCTTGTTTATTTTTGTGTTCTAATATATGGCTATGTTTGTCAGTTTATGCATGGATTAAAAGAATATAATTTAGAGCAAAATTGTATAAGTGCTCTCACTATTGATTCACCCACACCCCCCCGCCCCCCTTCTTATTAGTGATCAAGTTTCTAACAAATACTTCCACTAAGAACCATAGTATTTTCCATTTCTCATTTATGTGAAATTGTCACACTTCACTCAGCCACCAAATCTCAACTGCAAATTTCATTAGAGTGCTTTTAGCCCACTATGTTCAATTGGTGTGAAGGATTTGCTACCAATATAAAAGGACAATTCACCATAGAAAAAAATGGAAAACTAAAGAAATTTGTGTATCTTGCCATAGTAGTATACTTTTATTTGGATAGGATTCCTATCCTTTTCCCACAACTTTCCATGGAGATGGAAGGTCCACGGGATCCCTATATGTTACAGTGGGTTACATTGATGGCCCGCCATGGAGCTGGTGATGGTCTAGTGGTTAGATGCACTCCTGCATTTTTTATATGGTTGAATATCCAAATAATCATGATTGAGGATTACCCATATGCAGTTATGGATTATACATTTGATCTAGACATTCCTATTCCTACATGAATGCAATGGGGTGACATAGGTAAAAATTATCACTTTGGTTGTTTTGTATTTTTCAATTTTTTTTTGTTTTCTTTTTGCATCAAATAATAATCATATAAAATTATCATGCAGATGTGGGACCATTTAGACTGCCAATAATGTGACATTTTTCTAGATGTGATGAGAAAACAACTCCTGTGGTGCAGGATCCAACTGCAGTAGAGACCTTGGCTGACATTGAGAGTAACTTGGAGAGGTTGACTCTAGACATCCCAGACTTTGGGATTGATGATATACCTCCTCACTATAAAATGCATACAACAAATAAACCTAGATATATTTGGTTGTCTATTACAAAAAGTGGCCCATGCTATTGTCTACTATCATGAGCATCATGATTATTCACTATTCATAGAGATAAATTTTGTCTTCTGGTCTATCAACATGTTCGGATAATAAAGGCCGCGAGGCCTCATATGTATTGAATGAAATTTTTGTAAACTTAAAATTTTTACATACATTATGATTAATGAATACTACTATTTTCTCAGCTTATTTTGTACAATATGTGAATGACTATTATTTTATTTTTACAAATGTTGCAAATGTAGATTTAACACATAATTTTCCAATGCATCAATTAATGTGTTTAAATATTGTGGAATATGTTGGTATTCAATGTCATCGAAGTCTATTTCCCAAATAAGGACTTGTAAAAACATCCTTAACATTGTAGACTATTCTAACTGAATAAACATGATTTAAATTCAATATTATGAGTTGAGAATTCAATCTAACGATTAAACAAAAAATACCAAATGAAATGGAATTAGATAATAGTTCAATAACCACAATATTGATCTAGATTTATGGAGGAACGCAACATAATACACATATAACCATAAGAACAGAGATGCAGTGGAAATAATGCTTCCTTTTATTAAAAATAGATTACTGAAATATGCTTACAGACAGGGCGCTGGTAGGATATCTCTGAGAAGAGATGTGGAAGCTACAGGCCTTTGAACTGTGTTACAATACATCCATAATAGAAATAAATAGCTACGGAATTTTTAGGCTTATCTCTAAGAAGAGATGTGGTGGCTACATGCCTCTCAACTGTGTTACAATGAGACATAATGGAAATAAACGGGTGAGGGCACTGGCAGCGTATCTCTGAGAACAGATGTGATGCTCCAGGATCCTCCACTATGTTACAATACATACATAATGGAAATGAGTGGGCAAGGGCACTGGTAGCATATCCTTGAGAAGAGATGTGATGTCTACAAGCCTCTCCATTGTGTTACAATATAGACATAATGGAAATGAGGGGGCGAGGGCACTAGTAGCATATCCCTGAGAAGAGACGTTATGGATATAGGCCTATCCACTGTGTTACAATGAGGCTTGAAGGCATATTTATTGTTGGGAAACAATGTAAAACCCTAAACATCCAAAAACCTAACCCTAGGAGATGAAGCGCCAAAATTGTGGGTCTCGTTTGGGTAAATTGGTGTTTCAACTTTCCGAGGACATAAATTTGGCATATGATCTTCGTTTGATGCACTCAATAGCTTTTTGGAAATATATATCTGACAAATACAACTTTTGGGTGAGAAACATTGATATACGGCCCATGTTTCTCCTCGTTTTCCCAAAAAACGTCGTTTAGGGCCTCAAAACGGCTCCGGAAGTTCAGGACCCAAAAAAATGCTAAAAATAGTAAGTTGTTCTGCAAATTAAAAATAGAAATAACTGATGGTGGGGGTTCAAATGGAATATGTGGGTGGCCACCGATATCCACCTAGATCATTAAGTCCCCAAAACGGCTTCGGGAGTGGAGGACCCGAAAACCTGCTAAAAATAGTAAGTTGTGTTAACAATGAAGACTGAAAGAATTGATGTTGTGGGTCCAAATGGAATAGGTAGGTGGCACCCGATATCCACCTAGATCATTCCTCCCTCCTTAGCAATTAATGGTCTCCATTGCATTAAGTTCCTCCATGGGGGGGAAATTTCTACTGAACTTGGTATTGGATTTGTCGAGGATGTCGCAGACCTATTGGCAATGTGTTGGATGTAGATGTGTCGTCCGTGGGAAAATGTTGAAGGATCTGGGAAAATTTATCCATTATCGTGTTCCTCTTTTGTTTCTCAAGGGCCTCCTCAAGAAATATTTTGATAGGATCTCTTGCTCCCTCGTCTTTCTTTCCTTCCGCCATGGGGGGTTGTCGGGGTTCGCGAGGTTGAACTCCTTATACCCCAGCCACATTGGGGACATGAAAAGAAAAAAAGAGAAAGATAAGAGCACTCTGATACCGGTGATCCGGATTTATGCAGGAACACAACAAGATACACATATAACCATAATCACAGAGATGCAACAGAAATAATGATTCTTTTTATTAAAAACAAATTACTGAAATATGCTTACAGGTAGGGCGTTGGTAGGCTATCTCTGAGAAGAGATGTGGTGGCTATAGGCCTCTGAACCATGTTATAATACATCCATAATATAAATAAACAACTAGGGTGTTGGTAGCATTATCTCTAAGAAGAGATGTGGGGGCTACATGCCTCTGAACTGTGTTACAATGAGACATAATGGAAATGAGTGGGTGAGGGCATTGGTAGCGTATCTCTGAGAAGAGACGTGATGGATCCAGGCCCCTCCACTGTGTTACAATACAGACATAATGGAAATGAGAGGGCGAGGACACTGGTAGCGTATCCCTGAGAAGAGATGTGATGGCTACAAGCCTCTCCACTGTGTTACAATCCAAACATGATGGAAATGAGCGGGAGAGGGAACTGGTAGCGTATCCATGAGAAGAGGCATGATGGCTACAAGCCTCTCCACTGTGTCACAATGAGGCTCGAAGGTCTATTTATTTTTGAGAAACAATTTAAAACCCTAAACATCCAAAAACCTAACCCTAGGAGATGAAGCGCCAAAATTGTGGGTCCCGTTTGGGTA
Organism: Pinus albicaulis; assembly: GCA_034641835.2. NCBI lineage: Eukaryota > Viridiplantae > Streptophyta > Pinopsida > Pinales > Pinaceae > Pinus > Pinus albicaulis. The sequence goes on along the minus strand of JAXQQM020085766.1, from coordinate 99,942 downwards.
AATTGGTGTTTCAACTTTCCAGGGACGTAACTTTGGAATATGATCTTCGTTTGACGCATTCAAGAGCTCGTTAGAAATATCTATCCAAGGACTAAAACTTTTGAGTGAGAAACATCGGTCTACAACCCATGTTGCTCCCGCTTTTCCCGAAAAATGTCATTTAGGGCCTCAAAACGGCTCTAGAAGTTCGGGACCCAAAAAACTACTAAAAATAGTAAGTTGTGCGGCAAATTAAAAATGGAAATAACTGGTGATGTGGGTTCAAATGGAATAGGTCGGTGGCCACCAATATCACCTAGATCATAAAGTCCCTAAAATGGCTCCGGGAGCGGAGGACCCGAAAACCTGCTAAAAATAGTAAGTTGTGCTAACAGTGAAGCAAAAAGAATTGATGCTGCGGGTCCAAATGGAATAGGTGGGTGGTCCCCGATATCCACCTCGATCATTCCTCCCTCCTTAGGAAGAAATGGTCTCCATTGTGTTAATTTCCTCCATGGGGGGGGGAATTTCTGCTGAACTTGGTATTGGATTTGTCTAGTATGTCATAGACCTATTGGCGGATGTGCAGGATGTATATGTTCCATCAGTGGGCAACCATTGAATGATCTAGGAAAATTTATCCATCATCGCATTCCTCTTTTGTTTCCTTAAGCAATATTTTGATAGGATCTCCTACTCCCTACTCTTTCTTTCCTTCCGCCATGGGGGGTCATCGGGGTTCGCGAGGTTGAACTCCTTATACCCTGGCCGCATTGGGGACATGAAAAGAAAAATAGAGAAAGAGTAGACCATTCTGATATCACTAATCCAAATTTATGCAAGAACGCAACAGAATACACATATAACCATAAGCACATAGATGCAGCGGAAATAATGCTTCCTTTTATTAAAAACAAATTACTGAAATATGCTTATAGGCAGGGCGCTGGTAGGCTATCTATGAGAAGAGATGTGGTGGCTACAGGACTCTAAACTATGTTACAATAATTCCATAATAGGAATAAACAGCTAGGGCGCTGGTAGGCTTATCTCTGAGAAGAGATGTGGCGGCTACATGCCTCTAAACTGTGTTACAATGAGACATAATGGAAATGAGCGGGTGAGGGCATTGGTAGCATATCTCTCAGAAGAGATGTGATGGCTCCAGGCCCCTCCACTGTGTTACAATATAGACATAATGGAAATGAGTGGGCGAGGGCACTGGTAGTGCATCCTTGAGAAGAGATGTGATGGCTACAGGCCTCTCCATTATGTTACAATACATACATAATGGAAATGAGCGGGCGAGGGCACTAGTAGCGTATCCCTGAGAAGAGATGTGATGGATACAGGCCTCTCCACTATGTTACAATGAGGCTTGAAGGCCTATTTATTGTTGAGAAATAATTTAAAACCCTAAACATCCAAAAACCTTACCCTAGGAGATGAAGTGCCAAAATTGTGGGTCCCGTTTGGGTAAATTGGTGTTTCAACTTCCCGGGGAAGTAACTTTGTTATATGATCTCCGTTTGACATGCTAAATAGCTCGTTAAAAATATCTATCCAAGGACTACAACTTTTGATTGAGCAACATCAATCTATGATCCGTGTTGCTCCCCGTTTTTCCAAAAAACATCGTTTAGGGCCTCAAAACAGCTTTGGAAGTTCAAGACCTAAAAAAATACTAAAAATAATAAGTTGTTTCACAACTTAAAAATGGAAAGAACTGATGGTGGGGGTTCCATTGGAATATGTGGGTGGCCACCAATATCCACCTGGATCATTAAGTCCCCAAAACAGCTCTGGGAGTGCAGGACCGGAAAACCTGCTAAAAATAGTAAGTTGTGCTAACAGTGAAGACTGAAAGAATTGATGTTGCAGGTCCAAATGGAATAGGTGAGTGGTCACTGATGTTCACCTGGATCAACTATATTATGCAATATTTTTCATCATTTGACCAAGGCATACTCCATGGAGACTCAGTAACTCATCGGTGGGTGAATAGATGGCCCAAGCTATGGAAGTCAAATTTTATGTACTAGGATTAGTGCCATCAGCATATCCCATGTAAGTTTGAGGGAGCATTGACATCTATAAATCTAGTGTAACACAATATACGTAGGGAAAGTAGAAGGATTTTGTAAAAATAAGTAAAATCGCCGCATGTAAAATATGATAGAACAATATATAAAGTACCCATGTATAAAATTAAGCATAGTACTTTTTCAGGTAAAGCGCATTTCTGGGCTTACCCAAATGAATATCGTCATAGTCAACTAGCTCAAAAGTACCTCTTGCAAGTGAAAATTTCATAATATAGGGACTATGTCACATATGTTCGAATTTACCAACTCCTAACTTATCGTGCTCTTTATCATAAGCCAAGGCCAATTCACCTTATGAATACATGTGAGGATTTACATTTCAATCAAATTATGACTTAACTTGTTTTTTACGAGTCTTGTTAGCTAATGCAACATCGTGACAAGTATCATCTAAGCGTGCTAATTATAAAAAACGTTCTTCCTCTACAAAATTTTCAAGAAATAGTTTTATTTCAGGTTTCAATGATGTGATTTCACATTCAATGGGTAAGACTACCTCCAAACCATAAACCAATTGGAAGGGTGTAAATACGATTGCAATTTTTTTTAGGTGTGATATGCCCACAAAGATATGAAAAGCATTAAATTCCAATTTCTTTTATGAATCCCTATAATCTGCTGAAGCATAGTGGTTAATTTTTTCATGGCCTCTACCTAGCCATTGGCTTGCGGGTAATATGGAGTCAAATTTCATGATGGAAGCCAAACTTTGTAGTAAGTTCATTCATCATAAAATTTCAAAAATGGCTGCCATGATTTGTGACGATGGAATTTGGGACACCAAACCTAGAAATCACATGATTGACTATGAAAAGAGAAGTGGTTTCACCATCATCCTTATATGTAGGCATCGTCTCGACCCATTTTGTAAAATAATCCACAACTAGGATATTATACCCATGCCCTCCGACTGAGTGAGTGTTACATTTAATGAAATTGATTCCCCATTTCACAAATGGATTAATGAAAATGATTGGGTGACGAGAAGAAATAGGTGTAGTCATTTTTCAATAATAGATTTGAAAATTATGACATTTTTGGATTGCAGTAATTAAATATTTGAACACGGAAGGCCAAAAATATCCAACGCGCAAAATTTTTGGGTAGTGGAAAACCTAACATATGACCCTCACATTCTCTAGAGTGATAGTCATTTAATGCTTTTTTGGCTTCATCATGTATCAAACATCTTCTAAAAATAGAATCAACACCATGACGATAAAGTTTATTTCCAAAAAAAGTATATTATTGAGATTGGTACTAAATGCAACGATGATCAATTCGAGATAAATTTTTGGATGAAAATTTTGTGTTTTAAGATAAAAAAATAATATCTCCATACCAAGGGTGTAATTTACTAATGGGAAAGAGTGATTCATCTAGAAGAGAACTCTCTGTCACAATTTCTATTTCAGAGTAAGGAAAGTCACAGATAATCTCAATAAACACCAATGATTTCTTCGACTAGGATTTCACAAATTCTAAGTTAAAAACATGTAGGATAAAAATCCATTTGGAATACTTTCCCTTAAGAATTTTTTTGGTAAGAATGTAAACCACGGGGTTGCAATATAAAACCACTATTGTTTGACGCAATAGAATATAGTAACATAATCTTTGGCAGAACTTCCAAGGCAATTTATCCACATCTGCATATTTTATTTCAGATTTGGTAAGATTCCTACTTAAATAATAAATCACATGTTCATTGTTTAATTCATCCTCTTGGATTGATATCATACAAATGTTAATGTTAGATGTAGCAAAGTACAAAAATTAATCTCAGTGATAATAAGGTAGATGCAATAATGGTGGGTGATTCAACACATGTTTAAGTGCATTGCAAGAGTAGTTTCATACCAAATAAAATAAATTCCCTTTTAAAAAGTCGAGTGGAACCTTTAGTTAGCTCTGCATAGTTTGGAATGAATAGACGTAAAATAATTTCTTTCCTTTGAAAAATTTGAAGTTGGTGTAAAGTTGAAGGAGGAGGAAAATTAAAGATAGCATATACCTTAAAGGGGTCAACACAAATTCCTTCTTTAGACAGGACAAATCCCTGTAAACAACCATATTTTACATAAAAAAACACATTTGTGTGGATTTAAGCATATATTATAATGTAAACATATGAGGAAAGTTGCTTTGTGATGCACTGGATGATCTTCATGTTTCAATGAATGGGTAGGTATATCATCTAAATATGGCTATACAATATGCTTAATTTCATGAAAAGCATAATACATAGTGTTTTAAAAAGAGGCACCAACATTCTTGAGCCCAAATGGTATTTTTCGGTAAGAAAATTTTCCCATGGAAAAAAGAACTCGATTTTATGTCACTATACAAGGAATATGTTAATTTGATTGTATCTAGAAAATTTATCCATTAAATAAAAGATCTCATTCATGGCACAATCATCAATTATTTGATCGATATAGGGAGTAGGATCGTTTTCTTCGGAACAAGATTTGTTGATGTCTGTATAATTGATGCATACTATAATTATCGTTTTTTTTTCTTGTTAAGAGGAATGATGTTGGAAATCCAATCAATCAAGGGAACATGATAGACAATTCTCACTTTTAGAAGTTTTTCAACTTTAGCTTTGATAGCAACAACTTTTCGAGAATGAACCGGATGTAATCTTTACCTAATAGGTTTAGCATCCGAGTAGGTCTTGATTTCTTCAACTACAATACTTGGGTTGATTCCTGGAATTTCCTCATAAGACCAGGGAAAAATGTCATGGAATTATTGGAATAGGGCCTTGTAAGTATGAATTTCATCAAGTGAACATGAGGCACCTATATGAATGTTTTCCGTAATTATAGGTTTCACTGAGATATTAAGCATAATTGTCGTAGATATATTCTCTAAATTATTTCCAAATTTATATTCAAGAATCAATATAGGCCATTAAAGGTCATCTACGATCTCAGGTGAAAACATTGTAGAAAAGTTATTCTCAACCATTTCAAAGTTGGGAAAGAAATAAGAAGGATTATGATAATCATCCCAAGGCATTCATCTAAAGTCATAACTTCCATGATACTTTCATCTATTGGAAACATGTTATTGAAAGGATCAGGAAATGATATTGGTTCTAGCCAAGAGGATTGCTAAAGCTCATGATTGATCACATTCACTTGGTCATTTTTAATAGGGAGTGGTTTCAAAAATTATTGAAGACTCATAAGGTAGTTCCAATAGGCTTAGAGGCATTTGGTCACCATATGTGGTCAAATCTGATTATGAACGCACGATCCATGGATTGTATGATTCTGGAGTGCTTGAGACCAAAAAAAAAGGGAGGAAAAGTAAATAGAATGGAACCTCAAAGAAAAATGGCCATCACCTCCTCTCCCAGGATCTTATCATGTTTTCAGAGTGCAGGGTTCTTCCATTTTTGTTAGAAGGTAAAAAAAGTGAAAAGCCACCCAAAGCTTACAAGGCTTCTCATTCTCAACTTGCACAACAAGCACTCAAGCCTTGCAGGGGTAGATTTTTAGATCTCAACAGGCACCATATCTGATGCCATAGGTATCCCTTCTATGGGTGAGAAGTGGTTTAAGAAGGGAAAATTGGACAAGGGCTTTTTAGAGCCATTTTTCAAGACTAGGTATAGGGAAGGTATCAAGACAGTTTTCCCTTTCTCACACCTCAAACACATATTTTCATCCCTGATGTTGGTTATCATGAAGTAGTTCACCTATGAGGGAAGATATTCTAGGTTTAACTCCTACCATATCAGACTCCTCATGCATTTCACCAAGGTTAAGATGCTCAACTTGCCTTACAATCTCTATAGGAGAATTGAGAAAATGTCTTTTGTTGTCCGGAGGAGGACTTCTTCCCAACAAATGCATATATTTTTCCACCATTCCTTGATTAAGATGGTGGTATTGCATCTATTGGAGAAATAAGGTATACCTTGGGATGTGTTCATAGCCCATGAAGTTTTCACAAACCCATACCCTCCTCTTCAACCAAATCTGCCCTTCTCATCTGCACAAGTACCCTCGGCATAAGCAAACCTCCCTTCCTCTCCTTCTCTTGATGCATAAGGTGAAGCAGGAAATGGAAATGAAAAATCACATGAAGATCAGGGTGAAGGTGATAGTAAATATGTCCACAGTGAAGATGAGTATGATGATTATGGTGGAAACCAAGAGGATCATGATGAGGAAGAATACATGGAAACAAATGATGAACACGAGGATGAGCCAGCAGATAGTGAAAAAGAGGTACAAGACATAGAAATAGATGAAGAGAATAATGATGAAGAAGAGGGCAGTGAACATGGCAGTGATGAAGAAAAAAACAATGACAATTCTGAGGAAGCCACTGATGGTAATGATGCAAGTGAGTCAGCCCAAAGTGAAGAAATGGATGAGGGTGATGAACAAAGTGCTGAACAAGAATATGTTGATGAAAATGAGGAGGTTGACAGTGAAAGGGAAAATGAGCATGATAGTAAAGACAGTGAGCATAACCATGAAGAAAGTTAACACGACTGTGAACAGAAATTAGCCACTGTGGAAGAGGATGCTGAAGGAAATGAAGAGGTTGAAAGTAAATATGACATTAGAATTGAGGAAAGGGAAAAGAACAAAGAAACAGAGGATGAAGAAGAGTAAAATGAGGCAGATCACAGTGAGGAAGAAATTGAAGGCAACAGTGAGGCCAATGAAGAAAATTACAGTGAAGAAGAGGTAAAGGATAGTGACAAAGAGGTAAGTGATCAAGAAGACATCAAAGAGAGGAATATTCATGACAGTCATGACAGTTGTCATGACTGTCATGAAAACAATCTTATATTTAGTAACAATGAAGATAGTGCCAATGCCAAAAATAGAGAAGATAACCCTATTCATGATGACAACAAAACAGGGGGCGAGGCTCATAGTCTAAGTGATGATCACAGCCATGGAAAAGAGACCAACAAAGGCACAATCAAACCTCTTGCATGCACATACCAAAGAGGGCCAAGGAAAGTGTTTGTTGCCTCCAAAAGGCAAGAGACCTTGCCATCTGTATCAGCTCCAAGGCTTGACAAGGGAAAATTAAAGAAGGAGAAGGTTAATAAAGGTAAGGGGAGCAAGAAATCTACTCAAAAGCCTCAATTCATTGACCTAGACACTGATAATGAAGATGAAGAGATAACCACTAGACTGCTACTCCAAAGAAAAGATGCAAAAATCAAGGAGTGGGAGAGAGATTTTGGCATGGCACAATACATCATTCAATATTATAAGAATGAGCACAAGCACTTTAAGAAGATAAAGAGGGGTCTGGCTCTCCAGAAAAAGATGACCAAGTACTATGCCATGAAGAACAAGCTTGTTTGTTCAAAACTAAAGGAAGCCCTCCTTGAAGTACAAACCCTGAAGGAGAAAAAAGAGCATGATAACCTTGGATTTTTGGCTTCAACTTCTCAACAATTTTCTAAGACCCCTTGAGGGAAGCCTCCACCAATTTTGAGAGAATTTGGGACACTTTTTTTTTGAGATTTTTAAGGCCCATAAGCACAACGCCACTAGCACTAAGCTAATCCATGGAGCATCCTCAAGAGGAAAACTTAGCATTTTTTGGTTTCTCATCACTAGTACACCAAGTTTTAGAAGATTTGAAGCAGGTTTGAACCCTCAAAAGGTCAAAAAACTCTTAATTTATCACCATTATACCACGTTTTCAGACCTGGCACTGCGCTAATGAAATTATTGGTATTTTGGCATTTTGAATAGGCTACAGGAGCTGGATGAGGAAACCACAAGAATTTATAGAAGGTAAACTCATCAGGATTTCGAACGAGCCATCACGGAGCCAAATCCGATATCGGGAAGTGGTCCAAAACTTGGTTGCAGAAGTGCCTATTTTCTGCCTGAAATGGTGCTGCAGAAATGGACTGTTTAATGTGTTTTAGGCCAAAAGTCAACAAAACACAATCATTTATTATAAAGTCATATTTTAGTGTTTTTTAAGGCATCACTCTAGAATTAGGTGCAAGAAGTTATTTTAGCATTTATTTCATGAGATATTTTTTGCCTTGGGCCTTGCATGGTCTCTTAGGCATAAATGACATTTATCGGTGATTTTGACTTTTTCCAACCCTATCTAGGGTTTTTTCCCTCCTTTGCTGAGTTAAATACAACAAGAGGGCTTTATTGAAAATGTTGGCATTTGATGATCTTTGAGAGCAATACATGTTTTTTATGAGCTTGGCGAAGAAATTGGTGTTATGAAGTTTATGAATGGCTTGCTTGGATTGATGATAGAGAAGTTTGTTTGCAGGGTCCTTGAGGTTGGTTTAATGGTGATGTGCCTCTAATTTGTTAATTTTTTCTTTTTTTCCATTATTTTCATCCTTATATATGTAGTAGAACAAAAAAGTATAGGTTAAGAAATGCTCTTTGAAGCACCTTAGTCCTCCTGCCTTCTATTGCCTTGATGTTTTCCTCAGGTGGGTGTGTTTAAGGAATTCTTAACTACTCCTTAATCCTCCTTATGCTTGTTTATTTCATCTAATGGATTAATATTCTAGTTTCCAAATCTTTTTTATGGCAAGCCTTGCCTATTTGATGCTATCTAAACTATGTCTTTTAAATCTCTCTTTGAAGTATTTCTTGTTAGGTTAAGCCAAGGAGGTCTTGTTCTGATCTTGCCCTTTGTCCATGCCTATCAATTTGCCTCAGAGTTCTTTGTAGCTTGATCAACAATGTCTAGGAGTTCCCTCTTTGATTGATTAAAGTTGTTGTGTCATCTTATATGTTTTCAAATTCTGAAGGTGAAATTACTAAAGTTAGATAAGATTTCTTTCTTTCTTTGTTTCATTGGAATGTTTATCTTGGATATTTATATGTTTAAGTATTGTCATTGAGTAAATGGTTTTCCCTATCCCACGATTAGTATATTATTCTTATCATATTTAATACCTTTTTGTTTATGGGTATATGACAAAGGATACCTCATTGCCCTTTGCCCTACCTTGTTTTCCCCAACTTAATGTCCATTTCACTTCACACATAACTTTAAGGATCCATTGACCACACTAGATTTGACCTATCTGCACTTTGACTCTTTGTTGAGATATCCGGGAATTTTTTAGACTCCATAGCCCAATGATCTGAATACCTCTCACTCCACCTATTATACTTGACCATATTACCCAACCAAACAAACAAAAACCCTACACTTAACATCTAGCCTAAAATCAACCATCTAAAGAAAACAAGAACACATCCTTTGCATACAATAGAGAGAGCCGTCTCTGAGTCCATGAAGGCTAGGTCATTGGAATCCAAGAACTGGTTTCATGTTACCATGTGCATTTGGTCTACCAATCTACTAAATCACGAGACCCTAACATTCTAGTGATCACGGTGGGACCTTCTGTGTAAGTCACAAGATGAAACATTCTGCACCCATTGATTCATTGCCACCTCATCGCCACACTAACATTCTGGCGATCACAGTGGGACACTCTGAGTACATAGTTTCCTAAATACTTCTTAGGACTCATTAGACCCTCAGTTAGACTTAGAAAATCAACTGATAGCCATAGAGTAGAATGTGGTTGTTTTACCATCCTAGAAAAATGATGACTCAGCTATAGGACACTCTTACAAACCCTAGGGATATAGAAAAGAACTCGGAAAACCCTAAAGAACATCCCTAGATTGATTTTTTGTTAGTTATTGGTGGTGGAACATAAACATACATTCTTAAAAGCAGCAAAAAAATATCCACCTGGTGACTCCACTAGCCTCCAACAGACCTATTACTTCACTAGATCTCATTAGACTCCCTGGGATTGTGTTAAACCAACCGTGAGAAGCTTATTGAATACAATTATACATTGTCAGATTTTACCAAGCACTAAGAGAGGTCAGCCTTCAGAAAACAGTCCTAAAACTTTTAGCCTCTCTGAATTTTAATTTTGAAATCTGGCTTCACATAAGATCAGTACCAGATCTCATCCGGACTCGAACCCTCCCAACATAGTTGATGACGTAGAGAATATTTTGTGGAAAACTTCTATATTTGGAAACTTAACCGATATTAGGACCATTCATAGATAAATCTCAGTACCTTAACATCTTACATCTTTTCAAGATCCCAGTTTGTCTTGCACCATACAAAGAACCTTTTCAGAACCAAGTCACAAACTAATATTGACCAGAATGACCTTGAGACCATTAATTTGCAAAAAATTTCTAGTAGGGAAGCCTCTCCTTCCACACCACCCAACTTTCAGCTTCTCCATCACATTAACTCCTTCCATACCAAACCTATTCAGAATCAGTTTGCTGGTCCAAGTACTTCCACCACACCCATCCATACCACCACTATGCAAACCACTCCGCATCATCATACACCTCCTTTCACAAACCCTCCTCTTGTAAACACTCCATTAGATTCCATCATGGTAGCTTGGTATTCCCCCTTGGCTTTACCTCAACCTCTAGTGCCTTTGCCAAATGACTACCAATCCAAGATCCCTCATTTCACAAGAGCTAAATCTGTCACTACCCAACAACATGTAGATAGGATAAATGATGCCTTTGATTACATGGAAATAGAAGAAGAAACCATTAAAATGAGGATATTTGTACAAATCTTAGGAGGAGAGGCCAAAAAATGGTTCAAATCATTAACTCCTAACACAATACATGATCTCCCTTCCCTCTACCAAAATTTCATAAACAAGTGGGAAATCAAGAAAAATCCCCTCCAAATCCTTTCTAAATATAACAATCTTAAGAGGAATGTAGGGGAAAGTGTACAATATTATGGCACCAGGTTTAACAGTATCTACAATGCCCTCCCACCTCACATGAAACCCCCTCAAGGTCTAGCATTAGTGAAATTTCCTGAAGGCTTTTATCTGGACATGACATTCCAATTGAGAGAGAGAGACCCCACAACTTTAGGAGAAATGAAAATTGCAGCTATTTTTTCTGAGGTAAACATGATTGAAAAGAGAGCTAGGATGAGATCAGAAAAGAGAGTGACCTACAAATATGAAACCATGCCTTCAACCTCTTCACCTGATACCAAAATGGGCAGCCTAATGAGAAAAATGGAGAGAATGATAGAAAGGATAAACTTGAATGAAAGGACACCTCCTAGGGAGAACCAAGCCAATCCCCAAAACAGAAATAAAACTCAAAACTTTAGAAGAGACATTCCTCAAATCAAACAAATGGAAAGTGACCAACATACCAGACCTCCCTTTCAACAAAATTGTGTACATGAAGAAGAAGGAGAAATTATGGAACCTGAAGAAAGCCCTGTAAACTTAGTGGGTTCTGATAATGAAGATAATGTTTTTCTCACTGAAGAAGAACAAGGTTTCTTTTCCTCAGATAAAATTGACACAAACCATGAGGATTTTGAAGACTACCGCTTGGGATTTAAAAATGCCATAATGGAAGTCCATAGGCAATATAACCTTAGGAGAAAAAAGAACCAAGATCCCTCCAAGAAAGGCCAAATAGATAGTGTTGTTAGGAAAGCACCTGAAAACACCCCTAAGAAAACAACAGATAATGTCAACACTATGGCTAAGAAAACTAATCCAAACAAAGGAAAAATCAACCAGAAAAGCAGTGACCCAAGCTGCCCTAATACCTCCACTGATGGTCCTAAGAAAACCATTTTTTCTAGAGCTCCAAATCATAATCAACAAATTAAAATATAATACTGATGTAAATATATCCAAAACACAAATACCTTTCAGCTTTAAGGGAGAGATTTCTAAAATCAAGATAACTATGCCTCTCACTGAACTGGTTACTCAACAAGTGTATGGGTCCCAAGTTTTGAGGGTCCTGAACATAAAAAATGATGCTGACACCCTAAAATTAATTGATGACACACCTGAGTTGTTGTTTGGACCCAAAATAGAAGGAAATATCAATAACGAGCCATTCCCCCTTTCTATATTAGCCTAAACATACATGAAAAAATCTTACAAAATTCCATGTTGGATTCTGGTGCCTCTCACAATCTCATGCCAAAATTTGTGATGGAGAGATTAGGCTTAGAAATAACTAAACCTTACAAAGACTTGTACTCCTTCGATTCAAGTAGGGTTAAGTGTTTGGGCCTGATCAAGGATCTTTGTGTCAACCTAGCACAAGTGCCTACTAAGAATCTAGTCATGGACATAGTAGTGGCAGATATTCCCCCCAAGTATGGCATGATTTTATCTAGATCTTGGGGAGCCAAACTTTAGGGTAACCTTCAACTAGACATGTCCTATGCTACCATCACTTTTTTTAACCAAACAAGGAGATTATACCGAGATTCACACATGAAATATATGGTTAGCAGTCAAGAAAGGCCAAGCAGTTCACCTCTTTATTCCATACATTCAAATCTTGATTCTTTTATTTTACATACTAAAGGAGATATTGATGAGCAGGAAAATTAAGTTGAAACACATCTAGATATACTACAATAGTCAAACCAATCCCTGCATGAAGAACTCAACAACCAAAACTATAGCAGCCCTGAACCACAACATCATAATAAAACTAAACTTAACTTTTTACAAACTAAAAATGAAATTTCAAAACCAAAAATCAGTTTAGAATCTAAGTCATATTGCTCAAATGAAGGACAAACCTCTAAAACAGAGCTTTTCCCTTTTCCCAATCCAAAAGAGCTGAAATAATCTCACATAATAGAAAACTTTGGGAATCTAAATCAAAAGAGTCTAATGTTTTTGCCTTATATAGACACCTCATTATCAAAAAAATTTGTCCCTCAAGAAAAGTTGTTGACTCTCACAGATGTTGCTATGAATCATAAAGAAATGTCTGTTGATACTGATATAGAAGAGTATAATGTAGGCAGCCTTGAAAAACCCAAAATGATTAAGTTAGCTAGAACTCTTTCATTACACACAAAGCTGAAATACATAAGGTTATGCAAGAATTTTTAGGATTCTTGTGTGTATGGTGATGAAAACTTAAAACCTTATGACACAGAAATTACTCTAAAAAGCTCTCCTTTCAATAAAGGCTATGAAAAACTTGGGAAAATTATGTCCCTAACAAAGAAAGAAAAAGGATGCAGACTGTGTATAGACTTTAGGTACCTAGACAGAACCTCTATGAAGAATAAACACCCTTTTCCCAAGATAAATCATCCTATACAAAGGGTGGGAGTTTCTAACAAGAGGTCATTACATGCTAGTGTTTCAGGTTACCATCAGATGATACCACTTCCGATCAATTAGCATAAATTCATTTTCAAAATTCCTTGGAGCAACTGCATGTTTGACCAAATGCTTCTTGAGATAAGGAGTGTTGAAGTTATCTTCCAAAGAGTCATGGCCCCTGTTTTCAACTTCTTCACTATGATATACATTGATGACATCATCATTAGTTTGGAAGCTGATGAAGAATACCTTTTTCACCTAAGCAGTTTCTTTCACAGAAACAAGGTTTGGAAGCAAAACTCAAAGAAAAAATACAAAGGAGAACATGACCTGTTTGAAAATTTTTGGAAAAAATCTTGCATCATGCCCTTAAATAGAGATAGCCATGTTTTCTATCTATAAGAGCTTAATGAAAAGGGGTTGTTGGGTGATCCTGTTGATGACAGGGTGATCAAATACCATGGCTATTAAGAGTTTTTATTTTGAATTTATCACTCATTGTACATACCATTGTTTGATGAAAGGTCGTAGAGAGAAAAACACATAAATAGGAAAAATAGAAAAAGAGGGCAGATTTGAAAAGAGGTATAGCCTTATAACCAAAAAATAGTACTATTGAAAGTGAGAAAGATTAAATTCCACTACTTGTTCCAAAAATTCTTGTTCAGTAATCTAGCCTAATCATGTCTGAACATGTTTTAAATTTATCACGGGTAGGTTAGAGAAAGAGAAATTGTCAAGGCATCTAAACTTGACTTGTCATTCAGGATAGATTAGGAAAGAAAGATGCTGGTTCCACATGCTTAAAACTAAACCAAAGAGAAAGATGGGGATGCTTACCAAATGATAAATCATAGCCCTTGTTTTTCTAGTTTTGTTTGTACAAAAATAATATTTGTGTGCGGCTTGTTCTTATGCCACAACTCATGGTAAGTTAGATTTCCTAATCCTGATTTAAACCATGCTTTCAATTTCATGTTTATAGATTAGAGAATGAAGTCTGTCATACAGCCTAATCTTGACAGTTAGTTAGTGTAGATAGAGAATAAGAAGAGTTCATTAGCATAATCTAGACTCTTGGAAGAAATAAGATAGAAGTAGATATTTTGTTTTCTTTCAAGATAAAAATAATGTCAGGGGTTTTCCAATTCAAGTGCACCGAAGGAAGAAAAAAATGCAAGGAAAATAGGTTGGGTAGGTAAAGATGAAGATTGAGCTAATCATTTTTTTCAGATCATTGGGATCACAACTTCAAAGAAGCATCAGCAAGTGAAATAAGTAAAATATGCCCGATGGATGAGGCACTGGTCTACATAAAACCAGAGATCTGAAGTTCTAGACACCTCCTGAAAAGGAGCCGCCCTCTCCAAGTGGAGCCATTGTTAGTCATCAGTAATTTTTTCCTTTATAGATGACTAAATGCTTATCCTAGATTTCTAGAAACAAAATTCATGAATATTGTGAGTTCTAGAAATTTCACTGCCTTCATTATCCTTAGGATAAATTTTTCACTATCTTATCATCCTGTCATATCAAGGTTAGCCTACCATCATTCTTAGAAGACCCATCATGGGCTCTTACCACTCCTTTTCACCATGTTTTGACTCCTTTGGCCTTACCCTCTGTTTTGTTTTGTCTAGCTACTCCACTACCACCTAGGGCCACCAATCAAACAACTCTCTTGTGTCTCCAAAATACCTCAAGCATGGATTGTCTCAAAACTATCTCTGTAGGCTCCTTAGATAAATCAAGTACATTGGATTCTGGATCTTCAATACATCAGTTTGTACAAAAAAAAAATTTACACCTAAAGATCTCAAATCAAGTTTTCAAGCAAAGGCCAAGTCCCAAGAGCCTCTCACTAGGTCACCTAGGGTTTTCATAGGTCATAGGGTTGATTTGATGTTCTAAAAATCTTTGTTTGTCCTATGAAAAGAGGATGCATTCAAAGAAGAATAAGGTCAAGTAACTTTGTCCAAATCTGATCAAAACCCTTCAGAGAAGGCCTCCTTGGTCAAAACACCAATTCTGTAAGGGACAACTTCCCTTGTTCACATTTCTGCAAAGAATGATTGAAGATGGCCATCAATATAAAAAAGGTAAGGTAAGAGGGTGAATCATCACTAGAAGACATCCACAGTGAAGAGAAGGAAGCAGGCCTATGTTTAAAGAGAATTAGGGTTTTGTGACTGATTGGAAAAATAGTGTTGCCAAGTAAGGAGCCAGTACAAGGACCACAAGGATAGAAGTCACCTCAACACCACCAAACATAAAATGATTTTTTCTAGAAATCATGAACGAATAAGGGAAAAGGGTTAGGTGAACTAAACAGAAATGAATGAACTTGAAAGGGCTATAGAGAACTTAGAATGCAATACTTCTTATTCTTCTCTAACATCCCTAAAACCTAAGAGTTTGGAAAGATAGAAAAAATAGGTCAAATGAAGATGATAAGTCCTCCTTCATAATAGTATAAGGCATTCAAAATGATGTCCAAGGTGTTCTCTAGGGTTTTCCAAAGCAACACTACTTCACTACACCAAAGGGAGAAATGGTAAAGATTATCAGTGAGAGAGAGCCTAAGCTTCTGAGTGCAGTCAAATTTCTTAAAAATGGTCAAAGGAAGGCAAGTATGAGGTAAAGTGTCAAAGGGAAAATAATGTTGAGCATAAGTTCACTATTGAGAAAATGAGGTGTTAAAATCCAAAAACGGACTAAGAAGACCAAAGGAAAATGTGTTATAGACACCTGCAGAAAATCAGAAGTGGCCAAGGGAACACATAGCATGGTATGATTTGCTTAAAAATATTTGTCAAAATAAATATGTTACTGCCTAAAAAAATCAGTAAGAAGGTAAAAAGACATTTCTTAGGTCACCTACAATCAAAAATTCCAAAAAAGTGTTTTTAGTTCATCAATGCATGCCAAAGGGTTCAACAGTGCCTAAATCCTCACATATTAAAAAGTGGACATATTCACCTTTGCAACACACCCTCACCAAAGGGAGGAAAAAGAATCTCTTTGGAAAATTCAAGCCATCTGCAAAAAGGTCAAAGAACATAAGTGAAGAAAATGACAAAAAGATTGAAGACATAGCAAAAGTAGGTTTTACAAGTTTAATTTATTTTTCAAAAGATATAAAAGGCCATATAAGTCTTTTCCCATATTATTTTTCCCCTACCAAGAGAAGAGAAGGCTTCAAGAGAAAAAATGAGTTTTCTGACCATTTCTGAGCAATTTTTCCTGGCACTGCGCAAATCAGTGGCACTACACAAAAATAGGTTGGCGCTATGCTAATCCATCCTCTGCCCGTTTAAAACAATACGATGATGCGCAAATTTGGCCTGCGCTATGCTAATCTTGGGCACTACTCAAGCACGGATCCGACTCGCCCGGAGACTGAATACTGCTGAATGTGCTTGGTGTTGCACTAACCCACAGCAGTCCTGTCGGTGCTGCGCTAACGAGCTGACCCAACTGCTCGAGTAGGGCGCTGCACAAATACAGAGGGCCTCCAAAGAAGAAAAAACTTTCTTCAAGGTCAAATTTTTATCATCCATTTAATGTCCAAAGGTTCACAAAAGGCTAACACTGGTAGGTGACACTCCTTCTTTGTCCCTCAAAGCAATTTTCAAATGAATTTAATCCTTTTATGGCTGTGAATTGATTAAACCCTAGGTGGGTAAACCCTAGGTCCTGCATACAAGTGAGTCTATGTCTTTAACCTACTCAGACCAGTTAAGTATCATTTGAAGGAGGATGATTTAGTAAGGTCACAATTCATAATTCAAACTAAGCCTCCTTAAAACTCCAAAGCAAGTAGTCCTAAGAAACCCTAGCCTCCACATCCCTCACTCACTACAAAGTTGACTTCATCATCATCTTCATACTGTTTCACCAAGCCCTAATTTGTCAACCAGCGTCTCCTATCACCATGTCAGGAGCTGAAAACAACAGTAGAAGTGATAAAGGTTAAAGGCCTTTGAGACCCAAACATAAGGGAGGAAAATTAAACAAAATGGAACCTCAAAGCATAGTGGCCATCACCTCCTCTCCCAGGATCTTATCATGTTTTTAGATTTCAGGGTGCTTCCATTTCTGTGAGAAGGTCAAACAAGTGAAAAGTCACCTAGAGCTTACAAGGCTTCTCATTCTCAACTTGCACAACAAGCACTCAAGCCTTGTAGGGGTATATTTTGAGATCTCAATAGGTACCACCTCTGATGCCACAGGTATCCCTGATGTGGGTGAGAAGTGGTTTAAGAATGGCAAATTGGACAAGGGATTTTTAGAGCCATTTGTCAAGACTAGGTATAGGGAAGGAAGTAAGACAATTTTCCCTTTCTCACACGTCAAACATAGATTTTCATCCTTGATGTTGGTTATCATGAATTATTTCACCTATGAGGGAAGATATTCCATGTTGAACTCCTACCATATCAGAATCCTCGTGCATTTCACCAGGGTTAAGATGCTCGACTTGCCTTACTATCTCTATAGGAGCATTGAGAAAATGTCTTCTGTTGTACAGAGGAGGACGACTTCCCAACAAATGCATAGCTTGATCAATATGGTGGTATTACATCAGTTGGAGCAGCAAGGTATACCTTGGGATGTGTTCATATCCCATGAAGTTTTCACAAACCCACACCCTCCTCATCAACCAAATCTGCCCTTCTCATTTGCACAAGTACCCTCACCACAAGCAAACCTCCCTTCCTCTCCTTCTCTTGATGCATTAGGTGAAGCAGGAAATGGAAATGAAGAATCACTTGAAGATCAGGGTGAAGGTGATAGTAAATCATTCCACAGTGAAGATGAGTTTGATGATTATGTTGGAAACCAAGAGGATCATATGAGGCTGAATACATGGAAACAAATGATGAACATGAGGATGAGCCAACAGATAGTGAGAAAGAGGTAGAAGACATGGAAATAGATGAAGAGAATAATGATGAAGAAGAGGGAAGTGAACATGGCAATGATGGAGACAAAAATAATGAAAATTTGGAGGAAGGAAGTGATGGTAATGATGCAAGTGAGTCAGCCTAAAGTGAAGAAATGGTAGAGGCTAATGAACAAAGTGTTGACCAAGAAGATGTTGATGAAAATGAGGAGGCTGACAGTAAAAGGGACAGTGAGCATGACAGTAAGGACAGTGAGCATAGCCATGAAGAAAGTGAACAAGACTGTGAACAAAACTCTGCCACTATGGAAGAGGATGCTGAAGGAAATGAAGAGGTTGAAAGTAAAGATGACAAAAGGGAAAAAAACAATGAAATATAGGATCAAGAAGAGGCAGATGAGGCAGATCATAGTGAGGAAGAAATTGAAGGTAGCAGTGAGGCCAATGAAGCAGATCACAGTGAATAAGAGGTAAATGAGAGTGACAAAAAGGTAAGTGATCAGGAAGACAGCAAAGAGAGGAATAGTCATGACAGTCATGACAGCTATTAGCCATTCAGCGACAATGAAGATAGTGCCAATGTAGAAAATAAATAAGACAACCCTATTCATGATGACAACAAAACAACGGAAGAGGCTCATAGTCTAAGTGATGATCATAGCTATGACAAAGAGACTATTAAATCCAAGCCATCACAGATCCATCATGGAAGCAAATCCGATATCGGGAAGGGGTCCAAAACTCGGTTTCAAAAGTGCCTATTTTCTGCCTGAAGTGACGCTGCACAAATGGACTGTTTAATGTGTTTTTGGCCAAAAGTCAAAAAAACACACTCATTTATTGTAAAATAATATTTTAGTGTTTTTTAAGGAAAATCACTTTAGAATTAGGTGCAAGAAGTTATGTTAGCATTTATTTCATGAGATATTTTGTGCCTTGGGCCTTGCATGGTCTCTTAGGCATAAATGACATTTATGGGTGATTTTGACTTTTTCCAACCCTATCTAGGGTTTTTTCCCTCCTTTGCTGAGTTAAATACAGCATGAGGGCTTCATTGTAAATGTTGGCATTATATGAACTTTGAGAGAAATACATGGTTTTTATGAGCTTGGAGAAGAAATTAGTGTTATAGAGTTTATGAATGGCTTGCTTGGATTAATGATGGAGAAGCTTGTTTGCAAGATCCCTGAGCTTGGTTTAATGGTGATGTGCCTCTAATTTGTTCATATTTTCTTGTTTGTCATTATTTTTCATCCTTCTATATGCAGTAGAATAGAAAATTATAAGTGAATAAATGCTCTTTGAAGCACCTTAGTCCTCCTGCCTTCTATTGCCTTGATGTTTTCCTCAGCTGGGTGTGTTTAAGGAATTCTTAACTGCTCTTTAAGCCTCCTTATGCTTGTTTATTTCATCTATGGATTAATATGCTAGTTTCCAAATATGTTTTATGGAAATCTCTGCCTATTTGATGCTATCTAAACTCTATTTTTGTAATCTATCTTTGAAGTATTACTTGTTAGGTTAAGCCAAGGAGGTCTTATTCTGATCTCGCCCTTTGTCCATGCCTATCAGTTTGCCTCAGAGTTATTTATAGCTTGATAAACAATTTTTAGGATTTCCCTCTTTGATTGATTAAAGTTATTTTGTTATCTTAAATGTTTTCTAAATATTGAAGGTGGAATCACTAGAAGTTAAATGAGTTTCTCACCTTCTATATTTCATTGGAATGTTTGTCTTGAATGTTTATTTGTTTAAGTATTGTCATTGAGTAAATGGTTTTTCCTATATCATGATTATTATATTATACTTATCATATTTAAGACCTTCTTGTTTATGGGTATATGACAAAGGATACTTCACTGCCCTTTTCCCTACCTTGTTTTCCCCAACTTAATGTTCATTTCACTTCACACACAACCTTAAGGATCCATTGACCACACTAGATTTTCCATGTCTACACTCTGAATCTTTTGTTGAGATATTCGGGACTTTCATAGACTCCATAGCCCAATGATTTGAAGACTTCTCACTCCACCTATTCTACCTATTTCATCTTACCCAACCAAACAAACAACAAACCCCTACCCTTAACAACTAGCCTAAAG
The DNA here is from genome assembly GCA_034641835.2 of Pinus albicaulis. Classification (NCBI taxonomy): domain Eukaryota; kingdom Viridiplantae; phylum Streptophyta; class Pinopsida; order Pinales; family Pinaceae; genus Pinus; species Pinus albicaulis. The sequence goes on along the minus strand of JAXQQM020085766.1, from coordinate 79,677 downwards.
TCAACCATCTAAAGAAAATAAGAGCACATCCTTTGAATACTATAGAGAGAGCCCTCTCTGAGTCCAGGAAGGCTAGGTCCTAGGACTCCAAAGACTAGTTTCATGTTACCCTGTGCATTTTTTCTACCAATCTGCCAAATTAGGGGACACTAACATTCTGGCAATCACGGTGGGACCTTCTGAGTAAGTCACAAGGTGAAAAATTATGTACCCATTGATTCATTGCCACCCCATCACCACACTAACATTCTGGTGATCACGGTGGGACCTTCTGATTAAGTCACATGCTAAAACATTTTTTACCCATTGATTCATTGTCACCTCATTGCCACACTAACATTATGGCGATCATGGTGGGATCCTCTTATTACATAGTTTCCTAAATACTTCTTAGGACTCATTAGACCCTCAGTTAGACTTTGAAAATCAACTGATAGCCATAGAGTAGAATCTGGTTGTTTCACCATCCTAGAAAAATGATGAATCAGCTATAGGACACTCTTACAAACCCTAGGGCTATAGAAAAGAACTCAAAAAACCCTAAAAACATCCCTAGATTGGTTTTTTGTCAGTTATTGGTGGTGGACCATAAACATACATTCTTAAAAGCAGCAAAAAATATCCACCTGGCGACTCCACTAACCTCCAGTAAGCCTATTACTTCACTAGATCTCATTAGACTCCCTAGGATTGTTTTAAACCAACCCTGAGAAGTTTATTGAACCCAGTTATACACTGTGAGATTTTACCAAGCACTAAGAGAGGTCATCCTTTGGAAAAAAGTCCTAAAAATTTCAGCCTCTCTGAATTTTAAGTTTGAAATCTGGCTTCACATAGCATCAGTACCAGATCTCATCCAGACCCAAACCCTCCCAACATAGTTGATGACCTAGATAATATTTTATGGCAAACTTATAGATCTGGAAACTTAACCACTTTTAGGACCATTCATAGAGAAAGCTCTGTACCTGAACATATTACAGCTTTGCAAGATGCCCAGTTTGACTTGCACCATACAAAGAACCTTTTCAGAACCAAGTCACAAAGTGATATTGACCAGACTGATCTTGAGCCCATAGATTTGCTGCAGAGTTCTAGTAGAGAAGCCTCTCCTTCCACACCACCTAACTTTTAGCTTCTCCATCACTTCAACTCTTTCCATACCAAATATATTTAGAATCAGTTTGTTGGTCCAAGTACTTGCACCACACCCATCCACGCCACCACTGTGAAAACCACTCCGCTTCATCATACACCTCCTTTCACAAACCCTCCTCTTGTAAGCACTCCATTAGCTTCCATCATGGCAATTTGGTATGCCCCCTTGGCTTTACATCAACCTCTAGTACCTTTTCCAAATGACTACCAATCCAAGATCCCTTATTTTAGAGGAGCTGAATCCATCACTGCCCAACAACATGTAGATAGGATAAATGATGCCTTTGATTACATGGAAATAGAAGAAGAAACCATTAAAATGAGGATATTTTCACAAAGCTTAGGAGGAGAGGCCAAAAAATGGTTCAAAGCATTAACTCCTAACACAATACATGATCTCCCTTCCCTCTACCAAACTTTTATAAACAAGTGGGAAATCAAGAAAAATACCCTCCAAATCCTTTCTGAATATAACATTCTTAAGAGGAATGTAGGGGAAAGTGTACAAGATTATTGCACCAGGTTTAAAATTATCTACAATGCCCTCCCACCTCACATGAAACCCTCTCAAGGCCTAGCATTAGTGAAATTTCTTGAAGGCTTTGATCTGGACATGACATTCTATTTGAGAGAGAGAGACCCCGCAACTTTAGAAGAAATGAAAAGGGAAGCTATTAGTGCTAAGGTCAACTTGATTGAAAAGAGAGCTAGGATGAGATCAGAAAAGACAGTGACCTACAAATATGAAACCATGCCCTCAACCTCCTCATCCGATACCAAAATGGACAGCCTAATGAGAACAATGGAGAGAATGATAGAAATGATTAACTTGAATGAAAGGACACATCATGGGGAAAACCAAGCCAATCCCTAAAATAGAAATAGAGCTCAAAACTTTAGAAGAGACATTCCTCAAATCAAACAAAGGGAAAGTGACCAACAAATCAAACCTCCCTTTCAACAAAACTGTGTAGATGAAGAAGAAGAAGAAATTATGCAACCTGAAGAAAGCCATGTAAACTTAGTGGGTTTTGATAATGAAGATAATTTTTTTCTCATTGAAGAAGAACAAGGTTTATTTTCTTCATATCAAACTAACACAAACTATGAGGATTCTGAAGACTACCACTTGGGATTTGAAAATGCCATAATGGAAGTCCATAGGCAATATGACCTTAGGAGAAAAAATAACCAAGATCCCTCCAAGAAAAGCCAAATAGAAACTACTATTAGGAAAGAACCTGAAAAAACCCCTAAGAAAACAGCAGAGAATGTCAACACTATGGCTAAGAAAACTGATCCAAACAAAGGAAAAATTAGCCAGCAAAGCAAAGACCCGAGCTGCCCTAATACCTCCACTGGTGGCCCCGAGAAAACCATTTTGTCTAGAGCTCCAAATCAAAATCAGCAAATTAAAAATGTAGAAATATTCATGGCTGATAAAACTAATGTAAATATGTCCAAAACACAAATACCTTTCAGCTTTGAGGGAGATATTGCCAAAATCAAGATAATTATGCCTCTCACTGAACTGGTTACTCAACAAGTGTATAGGTCCCAAGTTTTGAGGGTCATGAACATAGGAAATGATACTGATACTTTAAACTTGACAGATGATAAACCAGAGTTGTTGTTTGGTCTTGAAGTGGAAGTAAAGTACCAAGAAGGAGCCATTTCCCCTTTTTATGTTAGCTTAAACATACATGAAAAAATCTTGCACAATGCCATGCTAGACTCCGGTGCCTCTCACAACCTCATGCAAAAATTTTTGATGGAGAGATTAGGCCTAGAAATAACTAAACCTTACAAAGACTTGTACTCCTTCGATTCAAGTAGGGTCAAGTGTTTGGGCCTGATCAAGGATCTTTGTGTCAGCCTGGCACAAGTTCCTGCTAAGAATCTAGTCATGGACATGGTAGTGGCAGATATTCCCCCCAAGTATGGCATGATTTTATCTAGATCTTGGGGATCCAATCTTTAGGGGAACCTTCAACTAGACATGTCCTATGCTACCATTCCTGTTTTTAACCAAACAAGGAGATTATACCGAGATTCACACTTGAAATATATGGTTAGAAGTCAAGAGAAGCCTGATAACACTCCCCTATATTCCATTCATTCAGACTTAGACTCATTCATCTGGTATAATGAAAATTACATTGATGAACAACTGAGTGAAAATGACAAATATCCAAGCCCACCGGTACAGTTCAAACTATCTTCCAATAAAGAAAATATTATCCAAAATTCTAGCAGCCTTGAACAACATCTTGATGGAGAGCATGAACTAGATACACTTTGGAACATGAGCTTTGATGGCTCTTATGGAAAAATAGGTTCAGGAGCTGGTGTCTGGATACATAACACAAATGAGGGCTATTCATACAAACTAGATTTTAAGTGCACTAATAACATTGCATAATATGAGGCTGTCCTCCTTGGCTTACATTTTCTCAAAGAATTAGGAGCTAAGAAAATCTATACCCAAGGAGACTCAGGGCTAATCATTAAACGGATCAAAGGTGAGTATTTAGCAAAGAACCCAATATTGAGAGAGTAAAGAAATGCTGCCCTAGATCTTCTAAAAACCTTTGAGAAATATCAACTCATTTTCATCCCTAGAGCCCAAAACTGCCTTGCCAATGAGCTTTCCTTTGCTGCTAGAAATTTCCAAATACCCCATGCAATTGAACAATACACTGTCAAAGTAAAGAACTGGCCCACAATGCTGGACAACATAAACCATTGGCAAGTGTTTGAGGGTGATGAAAAAATTGATGACTTTTTGCAGTCTAGGAATGAATTTACAAGAATAAGACCAAGCCTAGAACATGATAAAGGTGTTTTTGCTGAAGAACAAACCAATAAAATAGAGATGTCCTCTACTGCTGATATAAATCTGATTACACATCCTTGTGAGGTATAAATGTTTGAGGATCTAGACCAAAGGGACCTGGAAGTCTTACAATGTAAAGATGACACCTTACCAAGGGGACTAGCACCATTAGAAGAGTTGTTTGATTTTAATGATGTGGCTAAAAAACCTAAGATAGAGTCCACCGAGAATGATGTAGAGGAATATAACATAGGAAACCTAAAGAAACCCAAAATGATCAGACTCTCCAAAACTCTTCCTCGTCACATAAAACAGAGATATATTGAAATTTTTCAAGAATTTAAAGATGTTTTTGCATGGGGGTATGAGGATTTGAAATCATATGACATAAGCATTATTCAACACAAAATTCCTCTTAAGGAAAATTAGAAACCTTTCAAACAAAAGTTAAGGAGAATAAACCTTGTCTTACTATTTTTAGTTGAGAAAGAGATTAAAAAGATGTATGATGTCGGGATCATAGTTCCCATTAGATACTTTGAGTGGATTTCCAACCTTGTGTCTGTTAGGAAGAAGACCAGGGATATTAGTCTTTGCATTGACTTTAGAAATCTAAAAAAAAACTCCCTAAAAGATAACTACCCCTTGCCTAAAATGGTTCACATACTCCAAAGGGTGGTTGGCTCTAAGAGAATCTCACTACTTGATGGCTTTCCCGGTTACAACCAAGTGCTAGTATTCCCAAGTGATCAACACAAAACTACCTTCACCACCCCTTGGGGTACATTCATGTATGTTAAAATTCCATTTGGATTGATGAATGCGGGGGCCACTTTTCAAAGGTCCATGGACATAGCTTTTTTAGAAGACATAGGCTACTTCATAGTCATTTACCTTGATGACATCATTGTTTACACTAAGACTAATGAAGAGCACTTAATTCACTTAAGGAAATTTTTTGAAAAGTGTAGGAAGTATGGCCTATCCTTGAATCCCAAGAAAACTCTGTTTGGTTTCCAGGAAGGAAAGCTCCTAGGCCACACCATCTCTGAAGAAGGAATCAAAATAGACCCCAAAAGAATTGAAGGCATATTGCAAATCATCCATCCTAGAAACATCAAGGAGTTGAAATATTTCATTGGGAAGGTCAACGTCTTAAGGATATTTATCCCCAACCTTGTTTAACTTTTGAGAAATATTACAAACATGCTAAAAAAGGAGATAGGGGTCAAGTGGACCTTCAAAGCTAAACAATATTTTGAACTGGTTAAACTAGTACTCACCCAAACACCGGTTCTAATCAGTCCTTATTTTACCAAAGACTTCTACATTTTCTCGTTTGCATCTGAACATACCGTTGTTGCAGTGTTATTGTAAAAGAACATGATGGGGCAAGAACAACCCATAGCCTTCTTCAACAAAGCCCTTAGAGATGCTCCTCTAAAGTACAACATCATGGATAAACAAGCCTTTGCCTTGATCAAGGCATTAAAATAATTTAGAGTTTATATCTTACATTCTCGTATCATTGATTTTGTTCCACAATCATTTGTCAAAGACATTTTGAATCAGGACCCTGATGGTAAAAGGGGAAAGTGGATTGCCATTATCTTATAATATGACTTAGAAATTAGACCCACTAAACTGGTTAAAGGACGAGGACTTGCAAAACTCATGGCTGAATCAAATTTCAAAGCCTTAGATATGAATATGGTTGATTTTTTAGAAGAACAAGAAGAATGCACAGCTCCCCATATTGAAGAAGCATTTCTAAATTCATCTTAGTATGCTGATATTATATATGTGCTTTTCTATCTTAATGGTCCTCCTACATTATCAAAGACAAAAGCTAGATTCTTGAAACAAAAAGCTTTGAAATTCTTCATTTTAGATGGAATATTATATTAGAAGAATCCTATTGGTATACTGCTTAAATGTTTACTTGAGGATGATGCAGGTAAGATCATGCATGAACTGCATGAGGGAGAGTGTGGAGGCCATCTTTACTGGAAAATCAAAGCCAACAAGATCCTTAGAGCTGGCTACTATTGGCCCACCATTTTTCCCGACACCCACAAAATAGTCATTACTTGCCATAAGTGCCAAATTTTTGATGGCAAGAGAAAACTCTTACCTTTGCCTTTGCATCCCATTACTGTTGAAGCCCCTTTTCAACAACGGGGTTTAGAATTCATTGGAGAGATTCACCCCACCTTGTCTTCACAACATAAGTGGATCCTCACTGCCATTGATTACTTTACCAAGTGGATAGAAGCCATCCCCTCTAGAAATTCCACCGATTCAGTCATTATCAAATTTCTTGAGACAAACATCCTATCTAGATTTGGTTGCCCCAGAAAGATCATCACAGATAATTCTGCTGCCTTTTCATCCAAAATAATGGTTGACTTTTTTTATAAATTTTATAGCACACTAGGACATTCCACAACCTATTACCCTTAAGGTAATGGGCTAGCTGAGTCCTCTAACAAAATCTTGGTCAATATCATCAAGAAGCTTCTAGAACAAAATCAAAAGACATGGCATGGTAAGTTAGTACATGCACTATGGGCTGATAGACTAACCACCAAGAAATCAATCGGTATGTCTCCATATCAACTAGTGTATGGCATGGATGCCATTTTCCCAACATCCTTGGGAGTTCCAGTGGTAATGCTTCTCTAAAAAGTGCAATCAAAATAAAATGACATGCAAAGGAGGTTGAACCAAACCATTCATTTGCAGCAGACAAGGGAAGAAGTTTATAACAAGATTCAAGTAGTGTAAGAAGACATAAAGAGAATATTTGACAGAAGAACTAAAGCCAACAATTTCCACATTGGAGACATAATGCTAAAATGGGATTCCAGGAGGGAAGACAAAGGTAAAAATGGTAAACTTGAGAATTCATGGAAATATCCTTATCTCATTCAGTCAGTTAGAGGTCATAATGCTTTCTTTTTACAAGGGAAGAATGGAGAAGAAATTTTCGGAGGTCCTGTCAATGGCAGGATGCTCAAACACTATTTTTGTCAAGAGTCCTAATTTTAAACTTTCATTCATTGTGTATAAACATTACATGAGAAAATCACAAAAAATACAAAAACATAGAAACAAGTAAAAAGAGGGTAGATTTGAAAAGAGGTATAGCCCCATACCCAAAAATTAGAAATACTGAAAGTGATCAAGCTTAAATGCCACTACTCATTCCAAAAAGTCTTGTTCATTCATCTAGCCTAATCATGGTTGAACATGTTTTAAATTTATTGTTGGTCGGTTAGAGAAAGAGAACTTGTCAAAGCATCTAAACTTGACTTGTCAGTAAGGATAGATTAGGAATGAAAGATACTGGTTCCACATGCTTAAAACTGAACCAAAGAGAAATATGGGGATGCTTACCAAATGATAAATCACATCCTTTGTTTTTCTAGTTTTGTTTGTACAAAAATAATATTTGTGTGCAACTTGTTCTTATGCCACAACTCATGGTAAGTCAGATTGCCTAATCCTAATTTAAACCATGCTTTCAATTTCATGTTTATATCTTAGAGAATGAAGTCTGTCATACAACCTAATCTTGACAGTTAGTTAGTCTAGATAGAGAATAAGAAGATTTCATTAGCATAATTCGAACTCTTGGAAGAAATAAGATAGAAGTAGATAGTTTGTTTTGCTTTCAAGATAAAAATAATTTCGAGGGTTTTCTAGTTCAAGTGCACCCAAGGAAGAAAATAAAAAATGTTAGGCAAGTAGGTTGGGTAGGTAAAGATGAATTTGAGCTAATCATGTTTTTCAGATCATTGGAATCACAACTTCAAAGAAGCATCAGCAAGTGAAAGAAATAAAATTTTCCCAATGGATGAGACAATGGTCTCCATAAAACTAAAGATCTGAAGTTCTGGACACCTCCTGAAAAGGAGTTTCCCTCCCCAAGTGGAGTCATTGTTAGTCATCAGTCATTTTTTCCTTTATATATGACTAAATACTTATCCTAGATTTCTAGAAACAAAATTCATGAATATTGTGAGTTCTAGAAATCTCACTGTCTTCATTATCCTTAGGATAAATTTTTCACTATCTTGTCATCCTGTCATATCAAGGTCAGCCTACCATCATTCTCAAAAGACCCATCATGGGCTCATACCACTCCTTTTCACCATGTTTTGACTCCTTTTGCCTTACCCTTTGTTTTGTTTTGTCTAGCTCCTCCACTTGACAACTAGGATCACTAACCAACCTACTCACTCCTATGTTTACTGGATGCATCAAGCATTGATGGTCTCAAAACTACCTCTGTAGGATCTTTAGATAAATCAAGTACATTGGATTTTGGATCTTCAATACATCAAAATATCAAAAACTTTGTTTTTATACTTGAAGACCGAAAACTAAGTTTTTAGTCAAAGGCTAAGTCCAGAAAGCCTTCCACTAGCTCGTCTAGGGTTTCATAAGTCATGAGGTTTTTTTTGGTGTTCTAAGTCTATGTTTTTCCTCTGTCAAGTGGCTACATTAAAGACTAATAAGGTCAAGTAACTTTTTCCACATTTGATCAAAATCCTCAAGGAGGACCTCCTTGGTCAAAGCACAAATTCTGCAAGAGACAGCTACCCTTGTTCACATTTCTACAAAGAATGATTAAATATGGCCATAAGTATAAAAGAGGTAAGGTAAGAGGGTGAATCATCACAAGAATACATCCACGGCAAGGAAAAGGAATATGGCCAATGTTTAAAGAGAATCAGGGTTTTGTGACTTATTGGAAAAACAGTGTTGCCAAGCAAGGAGCCAGTACAAGGACCACAAGGACAAAAGTCACCTCAACACCACCAATCATAAAATGATGTTTTCTAGAAATCATGAATGAATAAGGGAAAAAGGTGAGGTGAATGAACAGAAATGAATGAACTTGAAAGGGCTATAGAGAACTTAGAAGACAAGACTACTTATTCTTCTCTAACATCCCTAAAACCTAATAGTTTGGAAATATAGACAAAATAGGTCAAATGAAGATGATAAGTCCTCCTTCATAACAACAGAAGGCATTCAAAAGGATGTCTGAGGTGTTCTCTAGGTTTTTTCAAGGCAACACTGCTTCACTGCACCAAAGGAAGAAGTTGTAAAGAGTATCAGTGTGAGAGAGCCTAAGATTTCAAAGTAAAATTAAAGGTTTTAAAAATGGTCAAGATAAATAAAACATGAGGCAAAATGTCAAAATGAAAATCATGTTGACCCTAAGATCTCTGTTTGGTGACTAAAGGTTGTAAAATTCCAAACAATGACAAAGAGATCATGGACAAATGTATTATGGGCACCTGTAGAAATCAGAAGTGGCCAAAGAAAAAATCATGCTGAGAACAAGTTCACTGTTGAGAAAATGAGGTGTCAAACTCCAAAAAGGGACTAAGAAGACCAAAGGTAAATTTGTTATAGACACCTGCAGAAAATCAAAAGTGGCCAAGGGAACACATAGCATGGTATGATTTTCTTAAAATCTTTGTCCAAAAAAATATGTTACTGCCTAAAAAATCAATAAGGAGGTAAAAAGACATTTCTCGGGTCACCTACAATAAAAAATGCCAAAAAAGGGCAAAAACAATGTTTTTAGTTCATCAATGCATGCCAAAGGGTTCAGTAGTGCCTAAATCCTCACAGATTAAAAAGGGGACATCCTCACCTTTGCAACACATCCTCACCAAAGGGAGGAAGAAGAATCTCTTTGACAAATTCAAGCCATCTGATAAAAGGTCAAACAACATAAGTGAAGAAAATGACAAAAAGATTGAAAACATAGCAAAAGTGGGTCTTACAAGTTTAATTTATTTTTCGAAATATATAAAATTCCATCTAAGTCCTTTCCCATCTTATTTTGGCCCTACCAAGAAAAGAGAAGGCTCCAGGAGAAAAACAGAGTTTTCTGACTGTTTCTGGGCAAGTTTTTCCTGGCGCTGCACAAATCAGTGACACTACGCAAAAACTAGCTGGCGCTGCACTAATCCATCCTCTGCCTGTTCAAAATAACACGGTGCTGCTCAAATTTGGCTCGACACTACGCTAATCCTGGGTGTTGTGCAAACACAAACCCGACTCGCCCAGAGACTGACTATTGTTGAACGTGCCTGGCGCTGCGCTAACCCACAGGTAGGCCTGCCAGGGCTATGATAACGGGTCGTCTCAACTACTCAGGAAAGGCACTGTGCAAATTCAAATGGCCTCCAAAGAAGAAAAAACTTGCCTCAAGGTCAAATTTTTGTCATCCATTTCATCTCCAATGGTTCACAAAAGGCTAACACTGGTAAGTGACACTTCCCTCTTTGTCCCCCAAATCAATTTTCAAATAAATTTAATCTTTTTATGGCTGTGAATTGATTAAACCCTAGGTGGGTAAACCCTAGGACCTGCATACAAGTGAACCTATGTCTTTAACTTACTCAGACCAGTTAAGTATCATTTGAATGAGGATGAGTTAGTGAGGTCACAATTCATAATTCAAAGTGAGCCTTCCTTAAAACTCCAAAGAAAGTAGTCCTAAGAAACCCTAGCCTCCACATCCCTCATTCACTAAAAAATTGACTTCATCATCATCTTCATACTATTTCACCAAGCCCTAATTTGTCAACCAGCATCTCCTATCACCATTTCAGGAGCTGAAAATAGCAGTAGCAGTGATAAAGGTAAAAGGCCCTTGAGACCAAAACATAAGGGAGGAAAAGTAAACAGAATGGAACCTCAAAGCACAGTGGTCATTACCTCCTCTCCCAGGAGCTTATCATGTTTTCAGAGTGTAGGGTGCTTCCATTTCTGTGAGAATTTCAAACAAGTTAAAAGTCACCCAGATCTTACAAGGCTTCTCATTCTCAACTTGCACAAAAAGCAAGCAAGCCCTACAGGATTAGATTTTGAGATCTCAGAAGGTACCATATCTGATGCCACAGGTATCCCTGCTATGGGTGAGAAGTGGTTTAAGAAGGGAAAATTGGACAAGGGCTTTTTAGAGCCATTTTTCAATACTAGGTATAGGGAAGGAAGCAAGACAGTTTTCCCTTTCTCACACCTCAAACATAGATTTGCATCCCTGATGTTGGTTTATCATGAAGTGCTTCACCTATGAGGGAAGATATTCTAGGTTGAGCTCCTACCATATCAGACTCCTCATTCATTTCACCAGGGTTAAGATGCTCAACTTGCCTTACTATATCTATAGGAGAATTGAGAAAATGTCTTCTGTTGTCCGGAGGAGGACTCCTTCCCAACAAATGCAAAGCTTATTTCGCCATTCCTTGATCAAGATGGTGGTATTAAATCAGTTGGAGCATCAGGGTATACCTTGGGAGGTATTCATAGCACATGAAGTCTTCACAAACCCCCAGAATTCTCTTCAACCAAATTTTCCCTCCTCATCTGTACAAGTACCCTCACCCCAAGAAAATCTCCCTTATTCCCCTTCTATTGATGCATCAAAGGAAGAGGATGACAGTGGAAATGATGAGAGGATTGCTAACAATGAAGGTGATGAAATCAATGAGGCAGAGACAGAAATTAATTAGGAAGAGAAAGAAGGAAATGATGGTGAAGAGGAGGGCAGCGAACATGGTAGTGATTAAGACAAAAACAGTGACAATTTGGAGGAAGGAAGTGACGGTAATGATGCAAGTGAGTCAGCCGAAAGTGAATAAATGGATGAAGCTGATGAAAAAAGTGCTAACCAAGAAGATGTTGACGAAAATAAAGAGCTTGACAGTTAAAGGGATAGTGAGCATAACAGGAAGGACAGTGGGCATAACCATTAAAACAGTGAACAAAACTCTGCCACTATGGAAGAGGATGCTGGAGGAAATGAAGAGGTTGAAAGTGAAAATGACATGAGCCTTGAAGGAGGGGAAACCAAAAATGAAAAAAAGGATGAAGAAGAGGCAGAGGAGTGAAATCACAGTGAGGAAGAAATTGAAGGCAGTAGTGAGGCCAATGAAACATATCACGGTGAAGAAGAGGTAAAGGATAGTGACAAAGAGGTAAGCGATCAGGAAGACAACAAAGAGAGGAATAGTCATGATAGTCATGACAGCTATCATGAATATCATGACAAAAATCATCTATTCAGTGACAATGAAGATAGTGCCAATGCAGAAAATAAAGGAGACAACCCTAGTCATGATGACAACAAAACAGGGGAAGAGGCTCATAGTCTAAGTGATGATCACAGCCATGACAAAGAGACTAGTAAAATCACCATCACACCTCTTGCATGCACATACCAAAGAGGGCCAATACAAGTGTTTGTTGCCTCTAAAAGGCAAGGGACCTTGCCAATTGCATCATTTCCAAGGCTTGAAAAGGGAAAAGAAAAGTTGGAGAAGGTTAAGAAAGGTAAGGGGAGCAAGAAATCTACTCAAAAGCCTCAATTAATTGACCTAGACACTGATAATGAAGATGAGGAGGTGGACACTAGACTGCTACTCCAAATAAAATATGCACAAATCAAGGAGTGGGAGAGAGATTTTTGCATGGCACAATACATCATTCAATATTACAAGAATGAGCACAAGCACTTTAAGGAGATAAAAAGGGGTCTATCTCTCCAGAAAAATATGACCAAGCACTATGCCATGAAACACAAGCCTGTTTGTGCCAAACTAAAGGAAACCCTCCTTGAATTACAAAACCTAAAGGAGGCAAAGGAGCATGATAACCTTGGATTTCTAGCTTCAGCTTCTCAAAAATTTTCCAAGACCCCTTGAGGGAGGCCTGCACCAATTTTGAGAGAATTTGGGACACTTTTTATTTTTTGTGATTTTTAAGGCCCATTAGCGCAGCGCAAATTGTGAGACGCTAATCCATGGAGCATCCTCAGGAGGAAAACTGAGCATTTTTGGGTTTCTCATCACTAGTACACTTTTCTCACCAAGTTTCAAAAGATTTGAAGCATATTTGACCCCTTAGAAGGTCGAAAACCCTTCATTTTTCACCATTCTGCCACTTTTTCAGACCTGGCGCTGCACTAATGACAGTCTTGGGATTTTGGCATTTTGAGTAGGTTACATGAGCTAGATCAGGAAACCACAAGAATTTCTAGAAATAAGACTCATCATGATTTCCAACGAACCATCACGGAGCCAAATCCAATATCGGGAAGGGGTCCAAAACATGGTTGCAAAAGTGCCTATTTTTTGCCTGAAGTGGCACTGCAGAGATGGATTGTTTAATGTGTTTTTGGCCAAAAGTCAACAAAACACACTCATTTATTGTAAAATCATATTTTAGTGTTTTTTAAGGAAAATCACTCTAGAATTAGGTGCAATAAGTTATTTTAGCATTTATTTCATGAGATATTTTGTGCCTTGGGCCTTGCATGATCTCTTAGGCATAAATGATATTTATGGGTGATTTTGACTTTTTCCAACCCTATATAGGGTTTTTTCCCTCCTTTGCTGAGTTAAATAGAGCATGAGTGCTTCATTGTAAATGTTGGCATTAGATGAACTTTGAGAGAAATACATGGTTTTCATGAGCATGGAGAAGAAATTGGTGTTATAGAGTTTATGAATGGCTTGCTTGGATTGATGATGGATAAGCTTGTTTGCAGGATCCCTGGGCTTGGTTTAATGGTGATGTGCCTCTAATTTGTCCATGTTTTCTTGTTTGTAATTATTTTTCATCCTTCTATATGCAGTAGAATAGAAAATTATAGGTTAAGAAATGCTCTTTGAAGCACCTTAGTCCTCCTGCCTTCTATTGCCTTGATGTTTTCCTTAGCTGGGTGTGTTTAAGGAATTCTTAACTGCTCTTTGAGCCTCCTTATGCTTGTTTATTTCATCTATGGATTAATATGCTAGTTTCCAAATATGTTTTATGGCAAGCCCTGCCTATTTGATGCTATCTAAACTCTGTTTTTGAAATCTCTCTTTGAAGTATTACTTTTTAGGTTAAGCCAAGGAGGTCTTATTCTGATCTTGCCCTTTGTCCATGCCTATTAGTTTGCCTCAGAGTTATTTATAGGTTGATCAACAATGTTTAGGAGTTCGCTCTTTGATTGACTAAAGTTATTTTTTTATCTTAAATGTTTTCTAAAGCTTGAAGGTGGAATCACTAGAATTTAAATGAGTTTCTCGCCTTCTATATTTCATTGGAATGTTTGTCTTGAATGTTTATTTGTTTAAGTATTTTCATTAAGTAAATGGTTTGCCCTATCTCATGATTAGTATCTTCTACTTATCATATTTAAGACCTTATTTTTTATGGGTATATGACAAAGGATACTTCACTGCCCTTTGCGCTACCTTGTTTTCCCCAACTTAATGTCCATTTCAGTTCACACACAACCTTAAGGATCCATTGACCACACTAGATTTTCCCTGTCTGCACTTTGACTCTTTTGTTGAGATATCTAGGAATTTCATAGACTCCATAGCCCAATGATCTAAATACCTCTCACTCCACCTATTTTACCTATTTCATCTTACCCAACCTAACAAACAACAAACCCCTACCCTTAACAACTAGCCTAAAATCAACCATCTAAAGAAAACAAGAACACATCCTTTGCATACTATAGAGAGAGCCCTCTCTGAGTCCAAGAAGGCTTGGTCCTAGGACTCCAAAGACTGGTTTCATGTTACCCTGTGCATTTCGTCTACCAATCTGCCAAATCAAGGGACACTAACATAAAGCTTCCACATCAACAGAACTCCCAACAACCATCCCAACCACTGAGGTAACCATCCTCTTGGTAATACTTATTTTTTAGACCATAAAACCCCCGAATGCTCCCTTGATATGGGCAAGGGTGAATCTAGGAGGCTCTGAAGGCTCCCATAATATGGGCATGAATGTGTCCAAAGATTTTTTTCCATAGACCTCTACCAGCATCCTAGAGATTTAAGCCATGTTTTTAGGACCACAGCCCAGGTCACTGCCCAAAACACAATGAAAACCTCATAAATGAATTATAACAGTGGAACAATGACACATTTACAAAAACATTGACAAGCCTAGACTGAACCCTACTAGCTATGACAGATATTTATTCAAACATGTCACAAATATGTAATCTACATGCTTAAACAACAGATCTGAGCATAGGGGTCTCATACTTATCTGAGAATCGCTAAGATGCATTGTTTCCTTATATTATTAGTTTCATTAGCATCTATTAGGTCATAGGTAAATTGTTCATTCATTTACAAATAAAAAAACATGAGGAGAGCCATACATCACAGTCATAATACATGCTTATAACCGACATAATAACAACATAAATATCAATGATACATCAGCCATAGAATCCACATATAAACCAATACATTTAAACATAATTTGTCAAGGAAATAACCTCTTATTAATGAATTCAAAAAACCATCCCCGGATTGGACTACCATGTTCCACCTGACCATATATTGGGTGAGCCAAAATCTCTCTTGAGCTAATCACCCCCGTGCCATAATCAAAGAATGAATGTGAAACTTATAACCAACCAAAAATAACCAAATAAGCATGGATGCTACAGAAGTTCACCTACACCGTGAGGAATTCTACTGCCTCCTCGTCTCTCAGGATTTATCGTAATCCACAGTGCGATCCAGGAATCACTAGGACCTACACCGAGACTCACTCTCCAGGATTTACCATACATCCCATCTTGATACTACTAGGTGTGATGAAGATAACACACTTATTTTTTTTACTGTATATCCCTCCATTCACCACCAAGGATTCCTAGGACCACTGAGGAAAAAAATACCTGGATTTACCGCAACCCATAGATTGATTTAGGGGTCACTAGGTAAGTGGCTTTACCGTAAGCCACAGTATGGTTCAAGGATCACTAGGAAATATGTTTTAACTTTCATATATCCACCTCACTCAGCTTCAAATCCATCTGACAATCCATCTCAACCAAAATATCAGAACCTTATCACACCATGGTTATCCAGAAATGGAAAGGCTAGGCTAAAAACATTGTCGTTTCTAACAAAACCAATTCCATGGCAGAAAATAACCACATGCAATACCATGCACACCAAATCTATCAATATAATCACACATGCAAATCGATACCTCAAAATAATCTTGTTGTAGCTTCTTCATCCTTCTCTTCCTTTCTTGCTCCTTCCTTCCTCTTTCCTTCTTTTCCTTTCCTGATCCAATGCCAAAGTTCTCCAAGAAAAAATTGTGTGTCCAAGAGTGAGAGAGAGAGAGAATAATGAGAGATCTCCAAAACTGAACTGAAAAAAGGTACACTAAAAAATCTTGCCAACTGATCCTTAGAAGCCTTTTTATTAATGAGGCCTCTAATTTCTTCATTTTCCATTCCTTCAATTTCCTCCTCACATGCAACCTGTGATATTTCACCTTTATTTTCTCCTATTTTCCTTTATTTTGATAAAGACAATTCCAATAATGCCTCTTTTCCTTTAAAGCCTTTTCCATTTCCTTTTCCAATTTCCTTTAGTCATAATAACTGAAATGAACACCCACTAGGATGTTTTTCCCAACATTCAGCTTCGAATAAGTGTTCCATCAAGCATGGTTATTATTTTCCATTTATTAAATTTTATTACATGGAATTTTCACCAGTGTTGTTACAAAAATTCGTTCCCTTTTGAGTCTTAGTGTTGACGAGGGAGAAGGTATCTTGGGTAAGACCCAGGTTCAGGATGGAGGACAACAAGATTTTCCGCAGTAGTCTAGCAGAACGCCAGCATTTTCACTCTACTCCGAAGAGCAGAGAGTCTCACCTGAGGCGTGTCGTGACCTTACTAAGATTAGGATCAGATCAGGTATCGATCAAGCATAACATATAGAATAAAACAGACAGAACTGGGTGCTCCGAATAGGTATAAATACTCTGCAAATGATAATACTCATGAATGTATTCAGGATGAAAAACAAAATTTAAAGTAACCCACACATTCAGTTGAATCAGAAACACATTACAGAACTCAGGACATCAAACCCAAATCATAGTATATTGCATTAACACAAGGGACAATACATTGCTCCTTAGAGTGATCCTGGTAGAATGGATTGCAAGATTATCACATATGATAGAACAGAATGAAAAGAGAGAATAGAACGAACAGAGTGAACATAGCTCTCCTACAGCTCCCTTCCTCTGATCCCTACTATTCCAACCTTCTGTCTCCGTTGGCTGACTGCCTATTTGTTCCTTTGCCAACGCGACTGTCAGTTCTCCCTTCCTTTCCGCTCTACTATTTGATGCATCTCCCTGATTACTATGAGTACTTTGTTTGTTCTTTGTCACATCCTTCTACCATCTGTGCCTATTTCTGCAACAGCCACGCCACCTGATATTCAACTCTTCGCAACTGTGACAACTCTCTGTCTATCGTGGTTGCGCTCTACCACCCATTATCTACAACTCAAAATCATTTTATTTCAAAACAAGGGCCCCAATAGGCCCCGAACACATACTATTGACTCGTCCCGAGTCAATTTTTTTCTACCGCATTGGTCTCCATCGGTCTGCTCTGTGGCTGGTCATGTCTTCTCCTTTTCCTCTTCTTGTCCAAACAAGGGCCCTAACTCGAGAACCTTTGCCAACGCTGATGCTTTGAGTTTTTTGAAGCCAGTAATGGCCTGTTGCCATCCCTACATGAGCAGGTCTATCTCTGTGGTGAATTTTTCTTCTTCTTATTCCCCTAAGAATGTCGGCAGCTTACTGAATACATTCTTAATCTTAATGTCGGTCTCAGCGGCCATTTACTGCATTGTTTGGGCAGTAAGCTTGACAGGCTGCCTTAGCTCTCGGAGGGCCTGTTTGGTTGTTGTTGAATGTTCCTCAATTTGTTGTATCTTGACCTCCAGCTCTTCTACTTGGTTGTTCAATTGGTCAAGTCCATTTGGGTCTGTGGCCTCTTGAATTTTCTTCAACACCTGTTGCAGTTGTGCCGAAATTGGTTGTGATTTTAAAGTCAGCGAGGTTGAACACTCATGTAGATTTTTCAGAAGGTCATATGATTCCTTCATTGTGGTACTTAGAGTTTCATGCATCTCAGTTACTTGGTTTTGTCTTTCTGTTATTTTCTCTGTGTAGATGACCTCTGGATCTCGTAGCATGGGCCTAGTCACTAGCGTTGCTTTCAGTTCCTTATTTTCTTGGCTGAGATTTCAACATGCTATCTTGACGTGAATGTATTTCCCGACTAGGTCGCTAGCTGATAAGTCGACCGGTATCTGATCATTGTGAGTCGTTACTATGGGCTAGAGATCCCTAAAAATCTGTGTCACTATTTCTAGTTGGTTCTGTAAGTTTTCGTTATCATTCTTTAACTGCTCATGCTCTTTAGTAAGCATGATGATCTGTATCTTTTGTTGTTCAAATTTCTGCTGGAGCTCGGTGTGGAGACCTTCAGCCTGCTATGCTGCTCGCTGAATAAAATTGTACAACTGCATCATTCCCCAGGTCATCATGCTCTCAACCCCAGACATATCTTGATTTGGCGGTCTTTCTTGGAGTGGTTGACCGCTTGCAATGGACCTGGTTGAGTGTGCCTGAGGTGATTGTGGCTATGTCAGTTGCGGCAGTGGGTTATTAGGGTTACCCATGCTTGGAGTGGGTTGCATCCGGTGAAGTATCAAGTTTGCTCACTGAAACGGGTTCAGCTCTTTAGGCGAGGGTGTTGTATCTATAGTAAAGGATCCCCCTCGACTTAAAAGGTCCTGAAAAGTGACATGTTCAACCAGGGGTTGGTTAACCTTAGGTACCAATGTTGTACTGGAGTTAACTTCTGGCTTGTCATCTCTATTTGTTTTACCCTTTTCTCTGACTGGGTCTGAGATGATGGCTGATGTGGATGGAGTTCGGGTTGAATGGTCTTTGGAGGTGAATGATGTGTGGGACGATGAATGGTGAGTGCGAGGTGGAGATATATGAATATTTAAAAATGAGTAGGGGTTGAACATAGGTATCTCCTGAGTTACCTGGGGTTCTATCACTGGCTCTTCTTGGATTGGAGCTCCTATGTCCATTGGTTCCCAGTGAGATCAATGACCTGGCTAGACACTGTAATTTTTTCCTTCTTGGCCTTTGGTGTAGCTACGAGTGGCTTGGAGGCTTTACTCTTTTTGATAGGAACTGTGGTTTTTGCCGGTGGTGAGTTAAACAAGCTAAGCGGTATGGTTGTGACTATGGGGACTGTGATGGAAGAAGAAGTAGAATTGGAGGCTTGAAACTCTGTAAAAGTTGGAAACAATGGAGAATCATTGGTTAGAGTTTGCATTACCTGGTTAAATATTTGTACCTTTGTGTTCAGCTCCTCAAAGATTGGTGTCAGCTGCAATCGCAACACTCTAGCCATTGCTTCATCTGGCATTTCCCCTGGCAATGGATCTGGAAACATGCCATCAAATGAATATAAATAGACCCCGCTTCTGACCTCCATTCCCACCCCTGGACTGGAACATAATTCAGTGTGAAAATATCTCGCATCAATTTCAAACTTCAACGGTTTCATTTTGAAGGTCGATTCTGACACACATGTTGGCTTGATGTAGGTTTTCCTGTGGCTGACTCCATACCATATCTACGTAGAGTAATTTTCCAGAAAGCTCTTTGGGATTATTTTCTGTGTCATTTCCACATCGACCATCCGGCTGTACTAGAACTTGAATTCCTCTTCGTTCACCTCCTTGGTGTTGGGGTCCCCTGATGCCTTCCAAGGTGTGAATTTCATTGCTAACGATTGACCTGTTATGATTTCCATAGGCTGTATGATTCCCGAGAATTTCCATTTCCACATCGCCAATGCCATGATAAGATAACCATAGATGAACCCAGTGGCTCTCTTGTAGTTATCCTTGCAAGCTTCAAATATCTCATTAAGTAAAAATGAACACCAATTTAATTGTGCCCCCTGGATACAGTGCTCCGCAACTGAGATGGTATCAAGTGTACACTCACCCTTTGTATAATGCCTCATGGTTTTACTCGCAATCAGATAACAAGCGAATTTGATTGCTAGCATGTTTATAAGGTCTATCTTTGCCCCTTTTCCTCCTCTCTTGGTGGCATACTTCTTGTAGTAATCTCCATCTCTAGCCTTCTTTGCCCTCATCGACACATTTTGGAATGTCGTGGAGACGTCTCTACCTTCTTTTGATATCCTTGTCAACCTGTGAATATATTTCGCGTGAATTGGTATTTCTTTTCCTAGCTACAGTGACCCATTGTGGATCCTACTCAGCAAGAACTTTGTGCACTGCATCGCAACCCCTGTGGTGCCGAAAACTGGAATATTTCTGAGGTTTAGTATGGTTGATTGTTGGATACCTCTGAAGTCTAAGAGTACTCTTGTTTCTTCTTGTCCTGCTTCAGTGGCATAATTTTCCATATAGACTTGTTTCTTCATTGCTGGGAATTGGAAAGAATCCTTCAAGTCTGTTTCGATCAACGACGCGCTATCATATTTCTCCACCAGCGACTCCATCTTCTGGATTCTCTCATCGAGCTCCTGCTCAATGACTGTTGGCGCTACCTTGGTCATTTTTTCTCTTCTCTGGTACACTTGCAAAGCTACTCCTTTTCTTTCCTTGTAAATTCCCGCCTCTCGATACTCCCTTTGGACTTCTTTTGATGAAGTTTCTATTGCTCCTGTTGTTGTTTCTGGTTCCAACTCAGACTTCTCCAGCATTCTCGCGCTTTCTTTTATGCAAGTTATGTAAGTAACTGGCACGCATGAGGTTGATAAGACCCCATAACTAATTAATTTTCCCTACCTTCCCCTGTGGCTATAATCATGTGATTAGTTACTGGGATGAGGTGGGTTCTGACAAAGATGAATGAGACTTCGGGAATTGGGCAGACGTGATGGGTAATGATTATGGCCTATTATGGAAAAATTATTGCGGTATGGACCATGTTAATTATGGAAATTACTTCTCAAAAATAGGTAATCCTACAGACTGACATGGGTACTATGAATCATGATGATGGAATGATTTTCGACATGATTGTTCTCAGACATGGATGACACGTTGGACACTGACACGCTGGACACTACCCTCCCCCTAACCACAATCATTTGTGTTGTGGTCTTCACATCGCAACTCTAAGTTTTTTCTGTGCTTGGAATTTTCTTTATTGGGATTTATATCTAGGCACGTCTCGGGTACGAGAGAGTTATTGACTCTATATATTTTAATTTACCCTACTGACTCCTCTCGGTTGCGAGAGTTATTGAAAATTGAAATGTATAATTTACTTGTGATAGGGCTTCAGGTGTGTGCCATTCACCCATCCTAGTAGTACATGGCCATCCAGTTGTGCTAACTGAATTGCTCCTAAATCTCTAATTTCTATGACGTGGTACGGTCCCAGCCAATGCATTCTCAGTTTACCTGGGAACTTTTGGAACTTGCTGTCATAAAGTAAAACTTTTCTGCCGAACATGAATGTTTTGTGCTTGATATGGTAGTCGTGCCAAGATTTTTGTCTCTTTCTGGACAGTTTGGTGGAATTATGCTAGAAACCTGTCTTCTTCCAGCTCTTGTATTTCTTGCAATCACTCTTTCAGCGAGTCTTCCTCTGATAATTGAAGTGACGTTGCAATTAGGATGCTTGGTATGACAAACTCAGTCGGTACTACTACTTCCCTCCCATACACTAGTTGGAACGGGGTTTGGTTGTTTAGTCTTTTGACAATTGTTTTGTACGACCACAGTGTTGCTGGTATAATTCATCCCAGTCGTCTCGTTGAACATTGCAAATCGTCATTAAACCCTTTTCCAGAATCTTATTGAATGCTTCTACTTTACCATTAGCTTTTGGATGGTAAGGACTGCTTTTATGATGTTGTACCATGAATTTTTCTAGTAGAGATATAATGGTCGCATTGATGAAATGTGTACCTTGATTGCTTGTCAGACTCCTCGGGCAACCAAACCCACTGATGATATTTTCAAATATGAATCGAGTTTTTGTTTCGATTGTGAAACCCTTCATTGGTATCGCCTCTGCCCACCTTTTTAAATAGTCTGTTGTAGTTATGATATACCTAGCATGTAAGTGCCTTGCGACAGGTGTAATCAAGCCTATAAAATCAACTTCCCATTTCTCAAATGGCTACAGTGTCTTTACCGGGTGAAGTGGGAGCTTGTCCCTATGTGATGGGCATCCCGTCCTCTGACATACATCACATTTTTTTACAAATTCCTTACTATCCATGTGTACTTTCGGCCACCATAAACCTACCTGTAGTGTTTTCCTTGCTGTCAGTTTTTCTCCAACATGCCTCCCGCAACTCCACAATGGCATTCCCACAATATGGCTTCCCTCTCATGATCCAGGACACACCTTCGCAAGATTTGGTCTAACCCCATATTATACAGGTGTCATACTATTAGCTGATACTTTGTTGCTCAGACTACTAAATGTATTTTCTAGGCTGTCGTATATTCATTTGGGCACTGTCCTATTGTCAGATAGGTTGTTATCTGGTCTAAGTAGTCTGGGATGGCTTCTACTCTAAAAATATTAGCATCTGAAAGCTGATCATCCAGAGACCCTTCATTTTCTCTATTTTATATCCTTTACAGGTGGTTAGGCCCCACATTCAGTCTCTCAGGTTTCACTATCACCTCAAAGGTGAACTCCTGAAAGAGTAGGTGCCATATGCAGATTCTTCCCTCCAAGACCGGTTTGTTAACTAGGTACTTTAAAGCTGAATGGTCTATGAAAAACTTAAACATACCTCCTAGTAGGTAGTGGCAGAACTTTTGAAGGGAATACACCATTGCCAACGCTTCGCACTCTGTTGTGGTGTAGTTCCTTTCCGCTATTGATAACCTACGACTTGCAAAATAAACTAGGTGATCAACTGAAGTGTCTCCTGGTTGAGCCAGAACTACTCCAAGTGTGATGCTGGAAGCATCAATGTGGACATGAAATTGTTTGTCCCAATTAGGGTGAACCAATATTGGTGCACTTACCAACATTTATTTCAAGATATTTAGGGTTATCGTGCAATTTTCTGTGCAACTGAGCTGCTCCAACTTTCGCAACAGCTTTTCTAATGGGGTTGTTATCTTCGCATAGTTTCGGATGAATTGCCTATAGTAGCCTGTGTGGCCTAGCAAAGACCTTAGTTGCTTCACAGTTTCTAGCACCTCCATGTTAATTATAACTGCCACCTTTTCTGGATCAATGCAAACCCCTTGTGTGCATACAACATGTCCTAGCAGTGTTCCAAAAGGCACTGCAAAGATGCACTTCTTGAGGCTTAATGAAATCCTGAGTTGCCTACATCTGTCGAACATTATCCTCAATAATGTTGCATGGTCCTTTAATAGGTTGTAGATAGTCCAGTCATCCATATAGACTTATAGGAATTTGTGGATGTATTCCCGAAATGCTACTATCACAATTCGTGAAAATACTATTGGCGCGTTTTTCAACCTGAATGGCATTACATGATATGCAAATGAACCCCATTTGGTGGTGACATTTGTCTTCTTCTTATCTTCTTTGGCTATCCTTACCTGATGTTATCCTAAAAATCCATCGTAAAAGAATAAGCCTCATTCCCCACAATGTTGTTGATAACTTCGTCACTGAACAGAGTAGGGAATGGTTCATGTATGCACGCATTATTCAAGCAACTATAGTCAACACAGACTCGAATTTCAGACTTATATTTTTTACTTTTTATGACTATAGGACTTACCCATTCTACTTCTTCCGCTGGGAATATCAACCCTACCTTTAGCATCTTGTCAATCTCTGCCTTAACTTTTTCTTTCACTCTTGGATTTAGACGATAGGGTCTGTGCTTGACTGGTCTTGCATCGGGCTTCAAAATTATGTGCATCTCCCCCAGGTCTCCTTTTATTCCTTTCAAATCTGCTACTGAGGATGGGAAAAAGTCTTCATATTCTTGTAGCATATTGAATATCTCCTTAGTGATCTCGGCATCCCAATAATCACCTATTGATGCAATTTTGGGCTTTTCCTCTGTCCCAATGTTCATTTTCTTAGTCTTTAGTGCTAGCAGATGAATTCCTTCTGTTGTCGGGTCTTCTTTAATATCCCGCTCCCCCTCCTTTTCCTCAAAATACAGATGTCTAAGACCTTCTATAATATCATCATCCATCTCACTATTTATCTTTTTGCATGCTACCGACTATCTGATGCCTTGGTTTGGGAGCGGTTTCTCTTCCTCCTCCTGAATCTCCGAGAAGAACAATAACTTTTTAATGGCTTGAAATGCTTGTGTGACTATCTCTATTTTCCCTTCAAACGAGAAGCATTTTGTAAATTTATTTGCAACTGCTTGCCAAGTATTGGTTCCTCTTTTCCTCTCTTCCGTTAGGTACCAAGCGTGTGGAATCAAATCCAGTGAATGTATAAACTTGTATACCCACAACTCTTTCAGGTATCCTGCATTTTTCCATTGATCCTCACAATCTTTCAAATGTTTTATGGGGTCTGATTCCCCTTAATATTTTTCTGTGAAGTGCGGTCCTTCTTCTTCTTTGAACCTGACTTTCAATGCTGTCGCAGCTTTGTCCCATTGCGACAGTGAGTTGCGGTGGTTACTCCACCACCTTTTTGATGTTGATTTTAAAGCCATATCCATGAGTGGGACCCTATTTTCCATTGGTACCTTATCTTATATTATGGCAATGAAAGTGTTTACAGTGTTCATATTTGACAAAGTTGGATAATCTCCTACCTCACTCCCGATCCGATTGATCCTTCTGATGGTGGTGCATCTTCTTGTATTAGTCTCATATCCCCCTTGCTGCCAATCATCCCAAGCTATCTCTGAGCCTAAGTCTGAGATTTTAATACTTCTCCAACTCACAGATCCCCTCATTGTCGGGTTGATATAATCTTCCCTTTTTCCTATAGTCATTTGATAAACATGATCAAGAAGCTGAGCATCTTCTCTATTGTCAACGGACTCTGTGTATCAGGGACCTTAATATGGGTCGAGTGGTTGGGTGACCCTGACCTCCCCATCTTCAAAGATCATCAGTTCCTTTTTTAAATCTATTACTGTAGAGTTTTTAAAAGCTCAGTCGATCCCCAATAATGCTAGATAAGGATCTTTATCCCCCATAATTTCTATCACCTCGAAGTCTGTGTATGTATTTACCCCTGCTGTTGAGATTGCAACAAGATGATGAGCTTAGTGGAAAGGAATCGCCTTCACTAAGTGGGCCTGCAGGCTATTTTTGGTGCAAAGTCTATTTTTAGACATATGGATCATTTTCTATGAGTTGCAAGATGCTATTTGTGGATGGATGGTCAAGTTGGAAAAAATAGATGGACTTCTATTTTTAGACATATTGGGCGGAATCTACTTTTAGATTTCCAGTCTAAAAATAGATATGTCGAATATTATTAGCTCTTAATAATATTTGGACTATAAACATTATCTTATTCTCTTGGAGCACTTCAGTTAAGTGCACAGATGTGGCACAGGAGCCGACAGAAGGAATTACGCTATTCCTGAGGGTTAAGTGGAGCTATTGCATGGATACTTCAGTTAGAACTCATGTGACAGAGTTTGGTGGAGTTGATTGAGGAAGTTAGTGGAGTTGTATTCAGTTTAACTAATCCAAACATAGTTGAGCTATTTGTATTCAGTTTAACTAATTGATACAATTAGTGAGAGTGGTGTGAATTAATTATTAATTAATTCACTAATTATAAACTCATTAATCAACTAAAGAATGCATCAGTTAACTTCAGTGCATGGAAATTTTCAGTGGAGACCAGTGCAGAGATAGGTGAAAGAGCAGGTTAACTATCAGTTGTGACTATACAGTTGCTATTTGCAACACACAGTGGAGAAGCCCATGAGGATTGCGCAGTACAAGCCAGGTGGTTTATCTATTTAATTAAGCCATCCCATAGCATTGATTATGTAATAGAGGATGGCTATCAAGTGGCAAAAGATTGGAGCATGTGTTTTGCTAGATCTAGCTTGATAGTGTGTAGCAATTTGAGGTAGTGCTGAGAGCTTGTGAGGAGCTTTGTACTATGATTGTTACATGATCTCCATGACATATAATATACAGATAGTTGGGGTTTTCAGCTTTAATCTTTCCCATTAAATACTGTGTTCATATTTGTGATTGTTCATGGTTTTAATGTGCGCATGCAATTGATTTTATCTCCGCATGTAATGATCAATGGTAGAAGAGATTCTTTATTATGCATGAAGCTAAAATAGTGTGTGGTCAGGAGAATATCGGTGAATAATATATCAGTTATTCAAATTTCTACACCCACAATGTCGACTTTGACCTCCTCCGGCCTGCCTATGGGCACAATTCAGTACTGGTTTGCCATATGAAGTTGAATTGGTGAGTATGTCAGCCTCGGTCTTCCCAATGCTTCCCATGTCTTCCTTGGAAAAATATTGACATATGACCCTAGGTCAAGAATTGTGTCCTTAATTTAGAATCCCGCAACTTGAGTGCTCACCCAGAATTCTTTCCCTGTCCTTCTCTTATTTTTTTACACTCTACATATGTATTTCTATGTTGCTTCATTTGACTCCCCTGGTCCTGTGGTCTCCTGCACCACCATTTCTAGGTTCTTCTTTAATTGTTCCAACATTGGCGTGTTTGTAAAAATATTTAGAAATAGATGGAACCATTCTTCAATCGTGGTACTTTTACTAGCTTGGTTCTCCTTATCTTCCTTGGCCCATGGAAACTCAATGCCTTTACTTCCCCCAAGTTGGGCAAATGTTTCCACTGCTTCCTTAAAGTATTTCTTTTGTCTTTCTGGCTTGAACATTGGCTTTGGAGATGTTGGCCTTATCAATTTTATCGGTTCCATAGTTTGTGCATCCTCCCCGGTTCTTTTCCCTCCTCATGTCACTATGGCCACATTCTGCATAGCTTGAGCCTCTATTATTCTAGGCTTTGCGTTTACCAGAATTGTTCCTCTTAGTCTGGCTCTTTCTTCCCATCTTTTAATGAGCTCTGGGCAGTCTTCTATTGTGTGCGTGTTAACTCTGCACTGAGAGCACCAGGGTCTTCTAGGAAGTGGAAACTCCCTAGCCACATGACCTTCTTGGTCACATTTGTAACATCATACCGGCCTTCTTCCTCCAGCTCGGCCTCCTCTCATGCCTCCCCCTCACATTTGAGTCCCAAACTTGCATCTTTCCTATACACCTTTCTAGACTTTTTCCATTTACCTGGACCTCCTAAGTCATCAACATCATTGCATATTAATCATTAAAGAGCATTTAAAGTGGTTTTTAACTATGTTTTGTGTCTGCTGTTTGAATTAGATTTTTTCTCATTGAGCTGCGGAATCTTGTCACTTTCCGCAGCTGCTTCAACTTTCTGCAACCATTTTGTTAAAGTCTATATTGCAGGTGTCTTCAGGAAAATCAAGCCACATGGGCAATTTGGAAATGACATGGGTATGGACCGAGTCCTATTGGCTCAGTCGAATTCACCAAAGAAGGCCGTGGTCAAAGTTAGTCAAGCGGTGGTCAACCTAAGAGTCCTACGGTGACAGAACTCCGTTTTTCACCACGTGAAGACTTGCGTGGCTATTCCTAAATCTCAGGGGACATGTCAACACCTGTGAACTGCTCCATAAGCCGAATCCAACGGCCACCCTCAATAGATTTAATCTTCACGGCAACCATAATGCTAGATTTCTGGACGTGGTTGCTTACATGTCTTTTATCAGCGCGGATTGTAGGAAAGTAGTTATGTCATCCTCTGTTATAAATAATGCGTTCTCATATGCATAATAGCTAGCTTTTGTAATGTAATTTTGCTGTAAATAAAGCCCACTGTGCCGTGACATTATTTCCTTGTTATGACTGCGTTTTGAATACATTAGAAGACTCTGTTCATAAGCATAATTCGTGGTTGATAGCTGTTCCCCGAGGATTGTGTAGAGGGCCCCTGCACATGCCGAGGTTTTGTTTATTGTTGTATAGTTTCATGCTTTATTTCCTTACGTTCATTATGCCATAGTTACTCACGTGTATATATTACATCTCTTATGGTATCAATGTTTTATTTCTGTCCATAATTTTTCATGCTTTATACTGTTGTTAACTGATCAGTGTCTTTGTTCCAGATTACAGTAGGCAGCCCGGGCATTTGCACATAGTTTTACAATGACTAATCAGTTTTGTCCTTACTGTGATTTATTTTTCTTTTAGCTTTTAATTCGACCTTGTTTTATTTTATTTCAGTTTTGTGCATTTGCTTTATTAGTTAAGATTAGATATTAAATTGTTCATGTCATTTTTAGTTACCTCCGAAAGCCATAGCGAGACTAATGGTGAGGGATTGAAGTATGAGTGTATAGTTTGATATTAGTTTACTTTTCTGCAAGGTAGATATTAAATTGTTCATGTCATTATCAGTTACCTCCGAAAGCCATAGCGAGACTAATGGTGAGGGATTGAAGTATGAGTGTGTAATTTGATATTAGTTTGTTTTTCTGCAAATTAGATATTAGATTTCTCAAGTTGTTTATGATTACCTCCGAAAGCCATAGCGAGACTAATGGTGAGGGGTCAGAATATGAGTTGATGTAATTTTATTTTAGTTTTACTTTACTTTCAATTCTTGGATTTATTTGACAGAGTTTCTTTTTTGTATTTAGACGACAGAAGCAAGGATAATGGGTTTGTTGATCAATAGTTCACTGTTTGTTTGACTAGTATAGTGGCACATTTTCATTTTCTTTTAGGAATTACTTTTGTCATTGCATGTTTTAAAACCCTTTTTAAGTTTGAAGTTTGGGAAATCATTATAAAGGACATCATTGCCTTAAACATTTATATCCATACTTGTCTTTTAGAATTTCCATCTCACATTAAGAAACCAACCAAGATAAAAACCCCCAAGATAAATAAAAAAACCCAAAAACGACAAAAGTTAAGAGATATGTTATCTTGCACATATAGTGCGCCACACTTCGTCAGCTTACGAATCCCCGATTGACAAATTAATGTAACAATTTAGGACAAACTAAATTGACCAAACATTTTGGCACCGTTGCCGGGGAAGTGTAACTAGGTATCCAATTTCTTAATTAAAAAAAAAACAATAAAAAGAAGGGTAAAATTGATAACTTCTTGAAGTATGGTCTCCTCTTGCACCTAGTGTGATCTTGGAGGATCAAAAGAGAGTTATTGGTTCAATAATTTCTTAAGTATGCTCTCTTCTTGCACCTAAGTAATGAGCAGGAAGATCAAAAAGAAATTATTAGCCCAACTTAAAAATAAAAAAATGACATGCATAGAGCAAGAGATTCTAGGAAGGTTTATAGCTAGAGCCGAGAGTTGATTTTCACAACTCCATCTTCTTCAAGGCATAGACACGATTCACCACCATCTACCCCTAGCCTTAAGATTCTTGGAATTCAAGGAGCAGCTGAATTAGAGGATTCTCCTACACCATCTACCAAATCTCATTTAGAAGAATACCCTTTCTTTACTTCTACAGGAGAGCATATTGTAATTAAAGAAGTAGAATCACCTGAAGAAGAAAAGGAAGAAACTCCCTCTCATCCTCCCTTGATAGAAGAACCAGAGGACTCTGAGGACTCTGAAGAAAGTATCATGACAGAGGAAGTAGTAGATGGATTCGGAGGTAGAGGTAGAGGTAGAGGAGGAGGAAATAATGGAGGCAACAATGGTGGAGGTGGAGGTAATAATGGAAGAAATAGGGAAGGAGACAACTCATTTGGATTCCATATAGTTGATGAGGAAACTCATACAACAATGAAAAACATCTCACCATCTGTCCTCCCCAACTTTTATGGATTGCGAAGTGAGGATCCTAAAACATTTATGTTTGAGTTTGAAGTCGTGTGCCGAACCTATGACTATATGGAAGACTCTCAAAAACTCAGCTGTTTCCTTCAACCTTGAAGGCAACTGAAATGGTTCGTGGGATTAGTCACCCAATCTATTTGGACTTGGAATGATAAGAAACAAACATTTTTGGATAGATACCTGGACTATTGCATGCCCACCAATCACAAGGATGAGGTATTCAAAATGGTGCAAAAAGAAGATTCTCTTGTAGAGGATAAGTCTCCTGATGAATACTTGTTTGCAGTAACTACTAATACCCCTTGGTATGCAAATATTGCTAACTATTTGGTTACAGGGAAACTGCCTCCACATTTATTTCCAAGTGAAAGAAGAAAGGTTATTTAGGAAAGTTCAAAATATTCATGGATTTCTAACGAATTGTTCAAAACAAGGCCAGATCTTGTGATCAAAAGATGTGTCAGGAAGGATGAAATACCTGATATCCTCAAGGCATGTCATGATGAACCTTGTGGCGGACACTTTGCAGATAAGAGGACAGCCTATAAGATCCTTAATTTAGGATATTATTGGCCATCTTTGTTTAAAGATGCAAGGGAGTCTGTCAAAAGGTGTGACAGTTGCCAAAGAGTAGGAAACCTACCCTTTCAAATGAAACTCCATTGCAATCACGGGTACTCATCGAACCCTTTGAAAATGGGCTTTAGATTTCATTGGACCTATTAATCCACCATCTAAGCAAAAAGTATATATTGGTTTATGTTGATTATGTTACTAAATGGGTGGAAGCAAAGCATTAGTATGCTCTTTTGAAAATTCGGTTATTTAATTTTCTTTATGAGGATATTTTTATTTTCCTTTGGTGTTACAAGAGAATTGTGACAGAGATATGGGCACAATTCACATCCAACCTGGTGGAAGAACGATGGGGAAGAATACAAATCAAGCACGAGAAGATCTACTCCTTATCTGCAAGCAAATGAGTCAAAGTGGAGTCTACAAACAAAGTTCTCGAAAGTATCATCACCAAATTGTTCATACATATAGAAAGAGATTGGGCGACAGAAAGGCTTCCTGAAGCCTTGTGGGCCTATAGAACTACATGGAGAAATACAACAGGACATTCTCCCTATGAACTTGTTTATGGGAAAGAAGTCCTGCTCCCCATTGAGTTCCAAGTCAAGACCTTCAAGATAGCAGTTCAGTTGGGGATGGATTTATCAGAATCTCAAAAGCATAGAATGGAGTAGTTGAATGAGCTAGATGAGATTAGACAAGAGGAAATTCTAAGAACTGATCTAGTTCAATATCAGAGAGCTAAATGGCATGACAAATACATCAAAGAGAAGAAGTTTCAAGAAGGAGATTAGGCATTGTTATTTGATTACAATTTTAAAGATTTTAAAGGAAAATTTCAGACTCATTGGCTTGGGCCATATGAGATTGACAAGATCTTTAGCAATGGAGCAGTAAGAATCAAGACCATTGATGAATTTCAAACTCCTCTTATTGTGAATGGCCACCAGTTAAAGATCTATCATAAGCCACTCTCAAAGAGAATTTGTCAAAATGTTTCAAGATAATTCTGCAATAAGGCTCGTGAAGAATAATCCTTCTTCTCCACCAGCCTAGCCTTTGTTCTTTTCAATTTCAAAAAAAAGAAAATTGTATAAGCCTGAAAACCAATCACTGATTGGAAGTCTTATACAGAAAATGTAGGGTGAAAATTAGGAACACCTGACACCCTATATTTTCCAAAAAAATTCTCTCTCTCTCTCTCACTTCACAAGTTTTATGACAACCCACTCCATTTCACTCCATTTCATTCCACTCCACTTCATTTCATTTCACTCCATTTCATCTATTTCATTTCATTTCACCGATAAAATTTTTCTTTCATGGCCATTTTCATTCAGTCAGTTATCATCTATCCATCTCCATTCACCCAAATAATTTCCATGTCAGTTTCCGCAGCTGACACCAGTTTCCGCAGCCAGAAGCAATTTCTGCAGCCACCACTCCGTTTTTCAAAAATTTACAGTCATATGTTAGTTCAACAATCATGAAATCAAATGCAGGTATGAGGACATATTTTGAAGACATTAGGCATTCAAAAGCATCAACGCGGAGCAACTGATTGAAGACTAATGAAAAATGGCAAGAATTCCAAGGTATGAGTAGAAATTTATTTCAAATGGCATTCAAGCACATTTTTACATAGTTATAAACCATAGCTCCATTATATGCAATGATTGTGTTGGTAACTCCATAATCGTTCCACAATCTCTATACGATTCCCCCATAATCCTTGAATTCATTTTTAAACGGTATCATAATCAAGCCTCCGGTCTTCACTCGTGTTCGACTATACTTTGATATTCCACCTGTAATTATGGAACGTGGTTGATTTGACTACGACTTCTCTCAGCCAATCTGCAGCCGTTTCATAAACGTGCTTGCGTCTACTCAGCAGCCACCCAATTTTAAATACTGCCGGATACACTTTACTCCCCCTACTGTTCTATTGACCTCACGGTTGCATTTCCACCGTGCTCACATAAGCCTTCACCCCATTTTGTTCTCTGTTCCGCTTCATTCCGTGTACCTATTCTCTGATATCCGCTTACAGTCACTGGTCTCCTTCATAAACCCTGTTCATTTCCACTAACTCAGCCGTCTTACCTCCGCTAAACCCTCCTCACGCAGACGAGTTTTAAAGAATAGAAGGAAAGATGGGTCAGTTGTTGAGGGTAGAACCAGAGGGACCCAAATTTATGGAAGGATACCCGCAAGTAAAAAATATATTGAAAAAGGAAAAATGGCTTTGGTTTATTCAAAAGTTTAAAGGTTACAATAAGGAGGTAACAAAATCTTTTGCAAGGTCTTTCAACGGTCTGGAGGTGGAAATTGGGGACCTCAAATTTACAGTGACTGAGGCATCCATAACAGTTGCTACAGAACTCCCTCAAGAAGGTGAACGTTGGTTCAAGAACAAGAGTATTGGCGAGGAAGCTTGGAGAGTGATCCTACGTAACCCAGGTATGGATGTCACCATTTTCAAAAAGGGAATTCTTGTTCATGCTTTAAAAGAAGAGTGGGCCAGTTTACTATTGGTTATTCAAAAATTTATCACGTGTGAGGGACGTTTTGGATCAATGTACATGTATCATACCCGACTGTTGATGAATTTTCTAGACAACCAGACCCTCAATCTGCCATACTTTTTACTAAACAGTTTGAAAAATATGTCTGTAACCATCCAAAAGCATCTAGGGGATGTAGAACCACATTTGTATCACCATGGTCTTGTGAAAATCTTGATAGAAAAACAATTAAAAGAGAAAAAGGACACCTGAGAGCAGTTTGTAATTAGAAATTTCTTTGAAGAACCCCAACAAACCCCTGAAGGCAGTACATCAAAAAGAAGTAGAAGAAAGAGAACAAATGATAAAACTCAAAGCACTCCTACTAACACAGTTGAAAGAACTAGTAGAGAAGAAAGACTGTCTAAAAGGAAGAGGAAAAGACTGAGGGTAAAAAGCCAGCAAAATAAAAAGAGAAAAGAAGCATTGAGGCTGTGCATCAAACCCCTTCCTCAGAAGAAGACCATCAAGTATTGTACGAGAGACTAGTTCACCCTTCAGGAACAGTCGGCTATGGCCAAAAAGAAAGGGGGGAAAAAGAAAAATAGAAGCAAAAAGGCAGGTAGTCCACAACATGCTGGAAGAAGCACCGGGCTTAAAGGAAAGTGGAGGAAAGCACAAGCAAAAGGACCCCATTTTTATTGATTTGGGAGGAGGAACACACAGAAAAAACTCAGAATTTGTTGTAGTCCACCTCATTCTCTGTCAAATGTTGAAATTAGACCTCAAGATGTTGACATGAGTCCTTTTCGGCCAGATTTTGAAGTCAATTCTCCTCCATAGCATTTTGGGGAAAACCTAATGAAAAAGACACTCGAGATAGATCCAAAGTAGAAAGAGGTGTATGATTACATAGAATCCTAGGAAAGAATAGCCACGGGTCCCAGCACTTCATCCACTCAGCCTCACACAACACAAGAAGCTCTAGTCCAATCGTTGAAGCAAGAAGTCTTTGAGTTGGAGGTTTTAAATAGACATATTAAAAATGAAAATGAAGCATTAAAGGAGCAAAGAAGATTGGACAAGATCATTCATGACAACACTATGCTACATCTGGGACTGTGGCGCAAAAAGAACAGGAAATTGAAGAAGAAATGCAAGAAGATAAGTAGAGCACTGATTAATCTCAAACTCAAATGCTTGATGAAGAAGCCCAGGATGTTAGCAGCACCAAGAAAGAGGAAAAGAGGACTGGATGTACTAGAAAAGGTATCAGGGCATATGAATTGAAGGAGGATGATCAAAATTTTGGTTGCTTGGGGACATGCAACACCTTCACAGTGGGGGTATGTTGAGTCCCAAACTTGCATCTTTCCTATACACCTTTCTAGACTTTTTCCATTTACCTGGACCTCCTAAGTCATCAACATCATTGCATATTAATCGTAAAAGAGCATTTAAAGTGGTTTTTAACTATGTTTTGTGTCTGCTATTTGAATTAGATTTTTCCTCATTGAGCTGCGGAATCTTGTCACTTTCCGTAGCTGCTTCAACTTTCCGCAGCCATTTTGTTAAATTCTATGTGCAGTGTCTTCGGGCAAATCAAGCCACATTGGGCAAGTTGGAAATGACATGGATATGGATCGAGTCCTATTGGCTCAGTCGAATTCTCCAAAGAAGGCCGTGGTCAAAGGTAGTCAAGCGGTGGTCAACCTAAGAGTCCTACGGTGACAGAACTCCGTTTTTCCCCATGTGAAGACTTGCGTGGCCGTTCCTAAATCTCATGGGACATATCAACACCTATGAACTGCTCCAGAAGCCGAATCCAATGGCCACCCTCCATAGATTTAATCTTCACAGCAACCCATAATGCTAGATTTCTGGACATGGTTGTTCACGTGTCTTGTATCAGCGCAGAATGTAGG
The DNA here is from genome assembly GCA_034641835.2 of Pinus albicaulis. Classification (NCBI taxonomy): domain Eukaryota; kingdom Viridiplantae; phylum Streptophyta; class Pinopsida; order Pinales; family Pinaceae; genus Pinus; species Pinus albicaulis. The sequence goes on along the minus strand of JAXQQM020085766.1, from coordinate 44,888 downwards.
AAATTGGTTATGTCATCCTCTGTTATAAATAATGCGTTCTCATATGCATAGTAGTTAGCTGCTGTAATGTAATTTGCTAGATAGAAAGCCCACTGTGCCGTGACATTATTTATTTATTATGACTGCATTTTAAATATATGAGAAGACCCTGTTCATAAGCATAATTCGTGTTTGATAGCTGCTTCTCGAGGATTGTGCAGAGGGCCCCTACACACGCCGAGGTTTTGTGTATTATTGTATAGTTTCATGCTTCATTTCCTTACGTTCATTGTGCCATAGTCATTCACATGTATATATTACATCTTTTATGGCATTAACGTTTTATTTCTGTTCATAATTTTTCATACTTTATACCGGCGTGGCGTCGGTGTCTTTTCATTCCCAGTTATCGTAGGCAGCCCGGGAATTTGCACATAGTTTTACAATGAATAATGACATGGAATCAGTCTTGTCCTTCTGTTGATTTATTTTTCTTAGCTTTTAATTCTAGCACTGTTTTATTTATTTCAGTGTTGTACATTTGCTTTATTAGTTAAGTTAGATATTAAATTGCCCATGTCATTATCAGTTACCTCCGAAAGCCATAGCGAGACTAATGGTGAGGGATTGAAGTATGAGTGTGTAGTTTGATATTAGTTTATTTTTCTGCAAGTTAGATATTAAATTGCTCATGTCATTATCAGTTACCTCAGAAAGCCATAGCGAGACTAATGGTGAGGGATTGAAGTATGAGTGTGTAATTTGATATTAGTTTATTTTTCTGCAAATTAGATATCAGATTGCTCAAGTTGTTTATGATTACCTCCGAAAGCCATAGCGAGACTAATGGTGAGGGGTCATAATATGAGTTGATGTAATTTGATTTTAGCTTTACTTTGCTTGCAATTCTTGGATTTCTTTGAGCACAGTTTCTTTTGTATTTAGGCAGCAGCAAGGGTAATGGGTTTCATGATCAATAGTTCACTGTTTGTTTGACTAGTATAGTGGCACATTTTCATTTTCTTTTAGGAATTAATTTTGTCATTGCATGTTTTAAAACCCTTTTGAAGTTTGAAGTTTGGGAAATCATTATAAAGGACATCATTTCCTTGAACATTTATATCCATACTTTTCTTTTAGAATTTCCATCTCACATTAGGAAACCAACCAAGATAAAAACCTCCAAGATAAATAAAAAACCCAAAAATGACAAAAAGTAAGAGATAGGTTATCTTGCACATATAGTGTGCCACACTTCGTCAGCTTACGAATCCTGGATTGAAAAATTAATGTAGCAATTTAGGACACACTAAATTGACCAAACACCCATCACTATCTTCATGAGTATAGTAACTTTTTCTAGTGCTAGACCGGTTCTTATTCCTTCTTGATACTTCTTTTCCTTTTGCAGATATTTCTTTATAAGGACACTTAGCAGCATAATGACCAACTCTTCCACAATCAAAACATTTGAAAGGAAGCTTACCTCTAAACTGTCCTGTGCCAAGTTGAAGTTTCTTTACAAAATTTACCTCATCTTCTTCTGAGATATATCCTGATCCTTCTGCTTCTTGCACTTCTTCCCCTTTTGTAGAAGCTCTAAAGATGGCTTCTTTGACTTCAGATGGTCCTCCTCTTCCCATTTCATATGCAGTTAGTATGCCATGAAGTTGCACCACAGTAAGATTTTGAAGATCTTGTTTTTCTTCAAGAGAAGAAACTTTTGACTCAAATTTTGTCGTTAGAGATCTTAAAATTTTCTCAACCAAAGTAGATTCGGTTATTGTTTCTCCCAGATTTCTCATACGATTTACAACATCATCAAGACGTAAAAATAAATTGGCAATACTCTCATCATTATGCATATTCAAATTTTCATATTCAATTCAGAGAGTTTGGAGTTTTTCACTTTTTACCTTTGCATCACCTTCATAACTTAGAATGATTTTGTCCCACATTTCCTTTGCTGTATTTAGCTGCATGAATTTGAAAAATTCAGATTCAGTTATACTTCTTGTTATAGCATTGACTACCTTTGCATTTGATTCATAATTCTTCTTTTTCGTTGGATCTGTTGGTACTGTGGCTGGATATTGATATCCTCCTTCAACAATGGCCCATACATATGCTACCAGAGACTGAAGATAGGATCTCATCCTTATTTTCCAGAAGATTAAATTGTTTCCGTTAAAGAGAGGAGGCTTGATAGATGCTATTCCTTCTTGATTGCTCATCTTGCTTGATCTTCCTTCTAGCGGCTAAGCTTTTTCAGAAGGACCTGCTCTGATACCAATTGTTGGGAAAAATACTGGGGTGAATCAGTGTTTAGTGCAGACTGAAAATTTTTTAAATTTTTCCTTCTCTACAACCCATATGCTACTTTACTGAATAAAACTCACGTATACACGCGGATATTCTTTAGACAACTTGTGTATGTCCAGAAATATAATTATTGCATTTAATTCTTAATTTGAATCATTGCATCATTCATTCATCAGATGTATAGTAAGCAGTAAACAGATGCAGTAAGAACAGAATAAATCATCATACATAAGCAACACACATGAACACCAGGATTTAAGGTGGAAACCCAATTTGGGAGAAAACCACCACTGACGTCGTCTCAGTCTTCAATATTTATTATGTAAAGAAAACTTCTTACAACCATGTACTAGCGCAGACTCATACCAGCACGCAAGCACCCACCTGCAAAAGGCCACAACCTTCTCTCATTTACTAGCCTCTCCTGGAAGGGAGCTACAACCCCTTGCTCTCGTTTACTAGCCTCTCTTGGAAGGGAGCTACTACCCCCGGCTCTCGTTTGCCAGCTACTACTGGAAGGGAGCTACAACCCCCTCACTGAAGGCTTCGACCCTCAGCACCACTGCGGACCACGCTTCATCAATTTTCACACTGGATCAAACAGCTTCAACTCAACCCTTCATTTTTCAACAAACATACTTTGCCCAATGCTTCAAACAAAACAGTGAAACCACTGTAACCAGAATATCAGAGATTTCCTAGACTTCAGAATAGATATGCAGAAACACATTCAACCATGATCAACCATTAGTTTAAATACCATACGCGATTTTATTTAATAAGACCCGCGTATACACGCGCTTTTCATGAAACTAACCCGCGTATACATCTGTGCATTTTTTAGTAAACCCTAACTTCCCATACGCGCTTTTATCAGATCAGATCCGCGTATACACATGTTTTTTCCACAACAAACTCGCGTATAGATCTGTAAATGAAAGCTTTGCAGAACAGACCAGATCTATAAACTTACCGTAATTTATTCATTATCTTCAGCAGATTTTGCGCTAGATCTTCACCAGTTCTTCTTCTGTAGATCATCTTAGAGATTCATCATCATCAGATCTAAGGATTTTTAACCATCCATGGGTGCATCATAGATTCAGATTTATCAATCAAGAACAAAGTTCAATCATGCAGATATACTTCAAAGTGAAGTATTCATTCAATACCCAGACACATGCACCCCTTGCACTATTATTATTTACTCCTTATATAGGTTTAGCCTTTATCAATACCATGAGCCAAAACCACACCACTTCTGATGGTATTATTGGACGGGATCAAATAGATAATCCAGCGCTCAATACAATGGGTCAATACCATGGTAAATTCCCCTGGTAATATAAATTTAGAGCGCAATAGGGCATACACGACTTTGCACGTACTTTTCCACGTACATACGCTACTTCTCCTCATAAAACCTGCGTATGCATTGTGCCATACTTTGTTCAACATTATTTTGGCACTTTCTGAATTCCATCTCCATCAAGAACAATCTTCATCAAATAGGTTTCCATCAAGGAAAACACATTGCATCATATTACCAATAGTCTTATTTCATCAAGTAGGTTGCCATGAAGGACAACACATGCCAACACTATCCATGTATAAAAAAGAAGATATATGTGGGAATTGGGTTCGAAAACAATTTCATCTTCCTCAATCCTTATTTTTATAACATAAATATTTAGTCTATTCACTAGAAGACTCCACTATACGACCATTTTTCTTTCCAATTCTAGATTCATAACATTAATAATAACACATAATAATAATAATAATATATACTTACAAGATCCATAACATTAAAAAGAACCCATAAAAATATAATTAAATAGGAATCAGTATTATATTTACAAAACTCTAGTGAACACATTTTAATTGTCCAAAACCATCAAGGTTACAAAACTCCAAGCTTCCCGTGTTTTAATTTTCAATAAGATGTGTTTCCTCTGCAAGTATTCTGAGGGGATCCTTCTTGGACAGTGCCATACACATTCTTTTACCCTTTTTTTTTGAACTGTTTAAGATTGTCTTTCAGATTGTACTAGAATACCATGCTCAGCTCTAGAATACCCTTCTTCTTGCTCATCAATAATTAAAATTGGTTCCTTTAGCTTGGGATTTAGTTTAGATTTCAACCCCAGTCTCAGTTTGTTTGTATAAATTGTTCGTAGCCTCCTAGAGTATTCTATTGTATGGTGAAATTATCCAAGATCTTCACCCGTATTTCTAGATTCTCCAATTGTTTCATCTTTGTTGTTGTGTTCTACTTCTGTCTGTTGTCATCTACTCCTCCTAGCATTTATCCTAGGGATTTTCCTCCTATCAAGGATTTCTATGGCTTTTGCAGCAACTTGGTGACTTCTCTCAGCCTTTGTAGCCAGAGCACTTTCATTCTTATGTTTCCTAGGAAGTGGTTGTCTCGTTACCCTCTTCCTTGACTAATGTATTTTCTTCTTTAATGCATGCAAGTACAAGATATGGATGAGTTCGTGGTGGTATATATCATAGGGATATAAAACCTTACTTTTTCTTGCACAGGCCACCATTTTAATTAATATTTGATGTAGGAAATAATGGATATTCAGCCCGTTGAACCTAGCTGCATGTACCCGAAATATCATGTGGTACAAAAAGACCTTAGAGGATCAGCCATCATATGTAATATAAAGTTGAATTTGTCGCATTGGTTTATCCCACTCTAGTTTTAAAATTCCACAATGGACCCCCACACTCCAGCAAGGGTGATGACAATTGTCTTTTAGCAAAAAAATTCAGGTTTACCCTCTAAATTGGCTTCCTTTTGAACCACCTCTCTCCCTAAGCTGGTATGTTCGTTTCTTCTGAAATTCTTTCCTCAGTTACAAGAAACACTAGCCCCTCAACCTTAGCACTGGTGCCATCAAAAGTATCAACAAAATCATAAGAGAGTTTCATTTTATGCCTAGTGAACAACTTAATGATGGGAAACCAACCTGCTTCGTTGAAAAATGGGAATTCCTCAGCACCATAAACCTCGAATGCATATGCTTCCAGATCATAAAGTTTTAGGTGCCCACTCTTTCCCATATGTCACAAAATCATATAGGAATACAATATTAGTCAAGTTGAATCATAAAACATAGGAATACACATTACACAGTCATAAAAACACACTCTTCAAATGCTTATGAAAAATAGCTTTTGCAGAAATGATAGACATGGAGGTTGATATGAAGGTGGTCTTTCAAAAAAATCAAACCTATGAATTTGAAGGTAAAATAGAGCCAAAAAATAAATAAGCTTTTAGACTTCAGCTTTGTAGTCCAAAGAATTTGGTAGTAGATGCTCTTACAAAAGTCTTTCCTGTCACTAACTGATATAAAACATACTCCAATGATACAAAACCCGCTCTATGAGGCTGATTCATTTAACATTATTAAACAAAAATTCCATGGACTTGGAAAGCCTTTAGTGCTATAATATGGAAGAAAACCTTTAGTGCTATAATCTGTAATTTTGGGTTCTCTAGGAAAATAGAATAGAGAACAAGCTTCGTTGCCTCTCAGATATTTTAGAATCAGAAAAAAAATCAGAAAACCAAATGGCATTCTTAAGGATTCAATCCATTTAGCGATTTAGATATTATATGTCAAAAAACTATCTACTATATCGACTAAAAACTTATGAATATTTTTAGGGGCTTGAAAAAGGATTCAAAACAAGAAATGCCATTTCTATATTTTACGATATGTATCCAATGGTTCACAAGTGAGTCTTGACTAATGAAAAATACACAACATTGACATCATTCTAGAAAAATAGTCACCATAAATGGAAATTCTACTGAACTTTTATGTCCATATAGAATTACTTCTCTACTTAATCAAAATAGATCTTAAAAATTCAACAGGACATGAATGTTCTTTGATCTATGCATAGGTATATTAATCATAAGGGATATTGAGGTCTATGCATGATTTGTATCCATGCAAGGTACTCTTCAAATAAATTTTCCATATTACAAGAGGAAGAAAAGGAATTCAACATCTTCAATAAGGCTCTAACTTGGGTTGAAGAAGAGATGTGGAGACTGAAAGATAGAAGCTTGTGGCTTAAAAGGTAGTGACAGAAGTAAAAAATTGTGCCACAATCAAAGCCATGCTGAGATTATGGGAAAATATAGTGCAATCCATTATGTTCAATGAGGAGATGGTTAGCTCATATCCCAAAATTAAAGAAGTATCCTTTAATTGTTTTAGTGACATGTATTTAAAACAAGGAAGAATACAGCTTGAAGAGGTAAATGCAATGCTAAAACATATTCTGTAGGTAGTGACAGAAGTAACAAATTGTGCCACAATCAAAGCTATGCTGAGATTATGGGAAAATAATGTGAAATCCATTATGTTCAATGAGGAGATTTTTAGTTCATATCCCAAAATTTATGAAGTATCCTTTAATTGTTTTAGTGACATGTATTTAAAAGAAGGAAGAGTACAACTTGAAGTGGTAAATGCAATGCTAAATCATATCCTGTAGGTATTTTTGATGAAAGGTAAGGCTCCCAAGCGAGATGAATTTTCAGGCCACTTCCATTCGAAGTGTTGACACAAAAAAAATTCAGGTAGGAAAGGGCACCAAGAGAAATCATCTCAAGGCACCAAGGTGAGATTGGAGGCTAGCAGATGGTGTGAAATCACAAAGGAGGACAAGGGACTAAGAAAACAATAGTACAACTACACTATCAATCCCATTTTCCACTAACACTAGAAAATCCATTTTCCATTAACAAGAGCACTAGAGCACCTTCAACTATCCAATGCATTTGGTCTTGAGCAGGAATTCAAAATAGGACTCCATATCCATTGCACTAAATAGTTCCTCCTAATGCCATTGACATTGTAATTAGCCCCAAATTTTTCTATAAGGACTTGTCTAGTGTAATATCCACCACCTCTAGTCCCATAAAGACCTTTACAGGGATTTGAAATATCAGTAGGAGAAGCAGGTGCCTTAAATCCCTTCATTCAAATCATGAAACTTGGAACTACAAAAGGATAAGCACAGAATTTTGGGCATTGCTTTCCAAAATTCCCAACCAATGCATTAGGAAATGTGTATCCTACAATTGATGGGAATGTAAAATAATTAAATCCATAGATTGCTCTACAGAAGTCCTAGGCAGCAACATCACTCAAAGTGAGAAGGAGGTAAAGACCATTCTTAGGATCAATGGAAAGGGGACTACTCTTGGCAGTTATGGTATTCATTATCACTTCTTGAACAATAAGCCTAATCAGTACATTATCATGGGAGTAGTATTCATCATGTTTTTGCTAATATTGGCACTAGTCTGATCAGCATATCGTTTCACTGTTTTCCAACACTAGCCATAGAAGGGCTCTTTTTATTATTAGAGTTTGATAGAAGAAGCTCATTGATAACCCTCTTCTCCTTCTTACTCCACCTACCATACCAGATTGTATGGACATTGATAATAGAAGTCCAATGCCCTAGATGATATCATAGGGTATGACCATGTAATTACCTACAAGAAAGGTAAATAAATTGTGATAGATTATACCTTGTCCCAACAACTTGAGGAGGATGCATCCCTTTTCTTATCTCTACTAGCTCTAGGTTGGTTCGAGGAATATTTCTAAGAATGGTTAGAAAATGAAACTATGATTCAACTGAGCCCATAAGCTTCAAGAATGTCCCAAACCTCCTAAGGGATATACATTGTAGCTAGATACATTGTGATACAAATAATGCATTATTCTAGTAACTAATTCTTCCTTAAAACAAAGGATCTTAAAGAAATTCCATTCTTATATTATAGTCTAAAGTGCTTTATTGAACAAAGGTTATCCTCACCAATGCAACGTAGGTGGGCCATTGAGCTATTGGGGTGTGACTATGTAATTACCTATAAGAAATGTAAATAAATTGTGGTAGATGATTATTTGGGGCTAATTTTTGTTGAAGGGTGAAAATAGAAGTTACAATTAATCTCTACTTTCTCTCAAGAGGATAAGAAGACTAAAATTTCCACTTGATATTATCTGAAGTTAAATCAAAACTCCTAAGGAATTATATGCAAAGTCTCCTAGGCAATATGAACTGTACTGTATCATATTCCCTTTAAAGAAGAACTACAATCCAAATTATGTAGAAATTATAATCATATCAAGCCTTATGACATTTAAAGTTAAGGAAAAAGGATATAGTCTGAGCATGGAAGTTGACAAGTTTGGATATCTCTTTGACAAATCAAAATTGATAACACCAATCTAAAGCAAATATCTAAAGTATATTTATGAGACGAAGACTATGTGTCAAACTAACCATTTACTAAATTCTATGTGATATTTCTCTATGAAGCAAAAGAGTTGGAATATGTTATACCCCATTGTGAAAAGAATTGTGATTTTGGATGAAAGATATGTGATGTCTTTAGAGATATAAGTTATACCTCGATATTTTTTTGGTAGCCTATCAATTAATTATGCGGATTATATGACAATGTCTTGGTCTATAACATTACTCCTTGACACGTGCAAAGTACTGAAGTTTGAAGACCTAAGAATACATGGTGACTTCATTACAGTGATCTCCTAAGTTGATCTCTTTACAAATAGAAGACAAATCTGTGAGATTTTTTTTAGCTCTCTGGAAAATCATCTTGTTGAAACTTAAGTCTATGGTATAGTGGAAGGGATCAAGACTGTCTAGTCAAATTTGTAATTTTGTGAAAGCGTTGTGATTAAAATGATATATGAATCTCTTCCATGTGGCAAAAATATTAGAAGAAACTATGCCACTGATATTTATACTTAAAATAAGGACACATCACATCATCAAAGTCGACTAGTCTAATACAATATCAAACTATGAATTTCTTTCATATTCAACATTTTGTTTTAATTTCTGTCATAATTAGTGTTAATTTAAAAAAAGAAGAAGATAAACCTACATGTTCATCTCCAACATGAATAAGACTTGAACTCAGTTAGAATAGTTGATATTTCACCATACACAAGGGAAAAAAGAAACAAGGAAACTTATCACATATTTTGATAGTCACTTCAAATTGTAACTACTTGCAAGCCTGACCTAAATGCCTAATTTATGTCTCTTTCATTGGCAATATCAAACCAAATTCTGGCTTTTTCTAGATGTATTTTATGTTTAAGGAGGACTAAGAGTATCAATACCATTCCCTTTGTTATGTTATTACCGACTTAAAAGGTTGGCTATGCCTTGTTAGTACTGCCTTAACTTTTACCTTTTGAGATTTTACCTTTTTACTCATTCCATTACCTTTTACCAGAAGTTTTAATTAAGCAAAATTATTATATTCATTCGCAAATATCCAAACTTTTTATGTTTTATTAGACCAATTTTGACTCAAAGTACTGTATGTGCTAGAAAATGATTTGCAGTGCTCGTGTAGGTGATGCAAAAATCATTTTCTAGCACCTATGGGAGCACTGGAGATCATTTTTCAGTACATCTACCTAGCACTCTTATATGATCACACTCTTAAGCATGATATGTACTATTCCTAATGAGCTAATAGAAAGCCAATAGTTGAAAGGATTGGTAGAGCACTCTCCCCATTTGGATTCAAATTCTAGATAAGACATTTGGCCCATTGTGATAAGGCTAGAGGAGTAGACACCTCACTCACAGGTTTGTATCCAAAAATCTAAACCCTCCCTAAATCATAAAATATTGAAATATCTAACCTCTTGAATATACTCTTAGATTTTAGTAGAAATGATTTGGTTTGATCCTAAGTGAAGTTCAAATCACTTTAATGGGTTACAAATTTCTCATGGTTGAAAAAATAACCCAAAAATTTGATCATTTTAAGTGAGAATTTGTGGTAATCATTCAACATAAGTTCATCTTAGACATGTTGAGTTGATGAAATTTAGTGCTAATTATAGTATGTATAGATTTAGAAATATTAAAAACCCAAGGATCCTTGAATTATACAATGCCATCAAATAACTATCTTCTATACATATAGTGTTATTTAATTTAAATCATACATCTAGTGTGTTGAGTAGAAAATGGAATTGTTATGTCGTTGACTTGCAAGTGATCTGCTTCAGATTACCTTTGAATGCTCTACCCTGGAATTGCAAGATTCAATAATGTCAAGATGTATTCCGCAAAACTAGTTTTCCTTCGTTAGCCTTATATTTGTTCACACTATCCCTACTAGGCTTCAAAATTTTGTGGTCATAAACATTGCTTCAAAATACTCCTTCTATAAAAACCCTTTAAACTGTAATGGTTAAAGAAAATGATCATGAAGCTCAGCAAATTTCAAGTCGGCTTTTCTCTATTACTTTTCAAGATCATGTTATTTTGGTTATATAGCTTGAGTTTTGCAGATTAATAAACTCCTGAATTATGAACTATGGAAATTTATAAATCTATCAAGACTGGAATAAGATATTTTTATGAAATAATGAGTTTCAAACGAAGGTCATTAAAGGATTTCTAAAATGTGTTGAGGTTTCCCATTTTGTATATAGAGTTTTTTGATGTTTTTTATTGTTTAAGTAAAGAAGATTGGGTGGTAATTTCTAAAAAGTAGGTAGTTGTTCTTCAAGTTCATCTAATTATACAGGAAATAAAACTTCTTTTGGGTAGCATTAGGAATGAATATTTTTTGAGTTTTTTTAATAGGGATTTAATTCTTTTTTTTTCATTTCTTTGTTAAATTGTTATCCAAGAGTATGTAATGCATCAAAGTCATGCCAGAATTGGTATCCAAATTTTTTTTTTTACTTTTGAAATAGTAATTTAAGAGTATTTAAGTAATAAAAATCATCTAATAATTTTCCCAAGTGGGCCTCTATATACTCCACTCTTCGGTCCATGCATGTAGTGGCTGAATCTACATCTATTATGTCCCGCATCAGTTCTTTCTTGTCATCAAACCATTCCTTGGAGAATTAATTTTACAAGACCTCAGTGACACCTATCTTTATTAGGGAAATATAGACACATTGGTTATGATTAGAGTTATACCTTACCTTGCCTTTTTATCATTAGGTAAAGGTGATTCAAATTTGTTACATAGAGATATACCTACTATTTAATGAATGAATAATTGTAGCTACAAGTGCCATAATTTATAACTTCCTACTATGTTTCCACTTTTTTTGCAGACATTCAGAAAACATGGAAAATAAATGGAAGTCAATCATTTCCCTTGAGGAGAAATACCCTAAAGAAAGTCATTTTTTCTAGTAAATATTTAGTTTGGTCTGAAGTCTACAAGAAACCATGAATATTGACCATGTTGCCAAAATTCCCAAAGGAATAATTGATTATTTTATAAGAGGAGAGGAATTGAATCAAAATGCTCCATGTTTCTTCATGCATTGACAAAGCAAACCCTCCAGCATAAGGGATAGTGTCTCCTTACTATATGAAGTATAAGTATTATAGAACAACAATGTTTAGATGTTGATATTAATAGTGCTTTATAATTTATGAGACGCGGTGGAATTTTGTAGTTAACATTGCTCATATGGTCCATTTGACAAGAGAGAAGAATGGAAAACCAAACCAAGGCATTCAATTTCCAAAAAGAGGGGATGTCAATGCCATTTTATTGTAAATATTATGGTTCAAGATCCTAACATAGAAATAATAACATACAACATGTATGATCATGAAGATGGGAAAGAGTGGCATTGCCATGGAAAACACAACATTTTAGAAGTCAAGACTTTCAAAGGACACGATTTCTTATTTAGAAAGTTTATTTTTTCTTCAACTACCAATTGGCTCTGTTTGTAAAATGCATATTAAGAAATATCTTGACATAGATTCTACAGCTCGAGATAGGGATTTTTTCTTACGCATAAAATATTTTGTAAACGTCTATAATCATCTAATGAAAGAAAGTTATCAACTGCATAGCAAAGATGAAATAACTTTGAATCTCTCATATCAAAAAAACTAAAATGATTTCTTCTTCTACGAGAAGCCCAATGGTGGAGAGATCCCTTTTATAGTTTGAATACAAACAAAATGGATATTGGAAACTATTGTCAAGTTATCTCACAATAGATTGATAGCCATGGACTCAACGTTCAGTACAAATAAATATGGGGTGAGTTTTTTTTCCAATGATTGCTTTAATAAAATCATTTTGGTTATAATTATTCAATATGATTTATGACTTAAAATTAACTTCATTTTATTTAATATGACAATATCAATTGTACACGCTTGCGGTGTTTGATGAGAAATAAAGTGGGGTACTAGTTGCATGGGTGGTTACTGCATGTAATACATCACAAGATATAGCAATATGGCTGGAGAGCCTCATACATAGGTGTTTTCAGCTTCATCCTCATTGGAAGGTCAATGAATTCATGGTTGATGGTTCTATGGTTTAAATCATTTCTTTGAGGTAACATCAATATTCTTATTTGACATTTCATGTTGCATTTGTTCCAAAAATTTCTCACTTAAAATGAGTTAAATGTTACAGGAGAATCAAGAAATATAAAGTGATCTTGTGTATTTGGAATGTAAGGAGGGCATGGCTAAATATTTTTATTCGGTTGGTTAGTATATTGGAAAAAGAAAAAGAGATGTTCAATGAACTTGGACATATCATGAAACATTGTTCTAGTCATGAAGTGGATGATGTAATCAATGCATTTTCCACCAAATATGCAACTGTGGAGAAATTTTTGGACTATTTATACACGACTTGGGTTGTCGGTGACAAGATTCATAAGTTTGAATAATATTCCTTCTGTTTTGTATGTTTTTTGTTTCATAAGGACAACATATATTTATTAATTGAGTCTTTCCATGTAGGGATGTGGGTTAAATGTTGCAGAGATTTTCCTCATGCAAACCAAGAGACAAATAATGTTGTGGAATCATACCACGGTTATCTCAAGACGACCTTTCTATGTGATAAATGAAATAAATGTTCTCGTAGAATGGAATGACTATTTTATACTCTCCTAAAAAATGTTGAGCCATGTTATCGATTCAAGGCAATTCTAAAAAAAGAAGGATAGTTGAACAACCACAAGAAAGAAATGCAACTTAAATCATCAATGGAAAAGGCTATAAGAATTCGAGACATTGATTGTAGGCCTCATGAGAGCATATCTCATGCTTATTGGGTGAGGATTGAAAGTAAACACAATAAGGAATATCTTATAATCTGTTGTCGCACAAATTTTATCACTTGAAATTTCCCATGGTCTATTTGGGGCAATATTTGCAAGCATGTTGTTTAGTCAATTTAGTGTTCCTAAATTGTTTCCATTAATTATCAACCAGGGATTGTAACTTTGATGAAGTGTAGTGCACTATATGTGCCTAAGTGTCCTCTCTCTTAGTTCGTTGTTTTGATGTTTTTCTTATTGTTTTGGGGGTTTTGTGTTTTTAATCCTTAGTGTCCTATGTTATGATAGAAAGTGAGAATAAATCTAATTAAAAAGGAAGAAAAGGAAATGTTATAAAACTAGTTAATTTCTTATAAAGAAATTAGAGTTTTATGGACAAGTTCTAAGGTCTAGTTCTAATTAAAAAGATAAAACAAGTGTTTCAATTAGTGATTAAACCTAATGCATGGATCTATAACTCAATTGAGATTTGAAAAATGAAAACAGGAAATGCATTTGATAACTCAAACATTGCATTGAATCTAATCATTTAGCTATTCTTGCAAATCATATTCAAATTCAGTTTCAATAAGAATGTACTTTAAAGAGATTATTAGTTGCAATGGAATGAGGATCTTCTAACTACAACTAATTAAGTGAATAACCAACTTATCAAGTCTCATCCAATCCTGAAGTCTTCACTCCCCTGTATGGCTCTCGGAAAAATCCATTATTCTCTTAATTCTAGTAAGCAAATGACTGGAAGAATGAAATGCTAAACAATTACTGTTTCAGAAGTCACTAACCATTTTTATATAAGATTTGAAAATAGGGAAAATGGCTTTTACTTGGTTGAACACAGCAATTTTCAACTATGAAAGACAGAAATTGAAATCTAAACAATCATTGTACCTATAAGTCATTAACCATTCAGTTGTAAAGATTTGGTAATATAGAAAAATGGTTGTTACTCAGTTGGACACAACAATTGTCAATTATGAAAGCAGTAAATGAAATCTAAACAATCACTGTACCTATAAGTCACTAACCATTCAGTTGTAAAGATTTGGTAATATAGAAAAACGATCTTTACTCAGTTGGACACAACAATTGTCAATTATGAAAGTAGTACGCTTGAGCATAAGCAGAAATAAATACTAAACAAAGAAACTGAAATAAACCTAGCTAGAAAGCATAAAAACCTCCTTAGCAGCCGGGGCCCTCTGCTACCAATTTGGTTAATTCCTTAGCTCCTTGAAGACATGATCACAATAGCATCAAAGAACTGATCTCCTTTATTTAAAAATAGAGTTTGATAAAACAAAATATCACAATGTAATTTTGAACTTATGCTATTAACAGTTAACTTGTTCTTGGTTCTATAAAACCTCTATTTATAAGTAAATTTCACAACTAACTTCGAATAGGAATAGCTACAGTTGTAACTTCAAATTATAATCAAATTGGGACTCTTAGGACTCATGATTTGCTATGGAGCAAATCAAGAGTCCTAATTTATGTGTAAAAGGGTCTCTTTGACTTCAGCTTTGACTATCGGATTAGACTCCTTCAATCGTCAATCTGGTCCTCATGGATAGGAAGAAATCATGTAGGACAGATTCTGGAACTACCCATAAGCCATTTCTTTAACTGACACCTGTATTGTATTCAAACAAAAAAATAGCTCCGAAACGCCTGACTGGCTACATAATGTCTGTATTTTGTAGCTATACTGCACAAAATTATTAAAACAGAAAAAAGCATGAAAATACAACATGTTAATCAATTGCATGTATCCGTAAGACAATCCTAATCATTCTTCATTGATTTAGGCTTATGAGTTAATGAAAGATGAGTGAAATGAGATGATGGTTTTGTAAAAGAAAAGGAATTTCTAGAGCTCAACATACCCCTACTGCAAAACCATTGCATGTCCTCATGCAATTTTATTAACACTTTAAGTTCTTCTTTCTTACTCCATATGCTCTGACACTTTAGCCAAAACATCTAGCCTTATTTTCCTATTTCTTTTGGAAGTTAGTGTCATTCTGGGCTTTTTCATGAGTAATTTAAACTTGAGATTTATGAGGGCTCTATTCATCTTCTTATTCCTGTTCTTAAGTTTCCTGTTCTCTTTGTGTAGTGTTCCCAGTTGTAAAGTGAGATCACTATTCATGGCATTTTTCAACTTAACCTGTTCTCTTAAGATCTCATTCTCATTTTTGTTGTGCCTATTCAATATCTCCAATTCATACTTATCTTTCTTTAGGGTTTCTATTGGAGGTTCTTGTGGACTAATAGGTTTCTCTTGATTCTTTGAGGCATTTCCTTCCAAGGATTCCACATAGTCATAGATTTCTTGCTAGACTAGATCTATATTAGGAGTTCTCCTATTAGGGCCTTCTTCAAAATGCTGTAGAGGAGAGTTTTGAGGACTAAGTGTAGGAGATCTGTTAACTGGTGTTTGAACTGGAGTATCTTCATCCTCAATATTTATAATTCCTGCCTCCTTTATCAATGTCTTTTTCATTATTCCTCCGAGTCTACAAATTCTCCTTAGCTTTGGTGGACTCCCCTTTTCTTCATCATTATACTCAATTGCTATTTTTTCTTTTCTTTTGGTCCTAATATGTTTTCTAATTTATGTTAAATTTTCAGAAATGAGTTCTTCATCTTCTTCCTATGATGGAGTGTCAAGTTCATTTTCAACAGCCATATCAGTTTTTCTTCTTCTGCTTCTCCTAACATTTTCTTCTTTAGGTGGTGTTTCTGCATGTTCTTGAAAATGATTTCTTACAAGAAATTCTTCCCAATTATCTCCTATACTCTCCAGGTGGAATTCAATCAGTATCTTTATTAAACCATGGTGATGCAGAGCGGTTTCTAAAAATTTAACTTTCTTTTGGACATTCGAAGCCATTCTTTTCAAGCTATTGAGTAAAAAGAGAGGTAAATTTATCTCACCATCCTCTAGAAAATTCATTAGTAACCTGATATGGTAAACATACATTGTCCCAAATATTCCTTCACATGTTATAATTTTTTGCAAAATTAACAACATGTTTCTCTACTGACCTTTTAAAGCAGTACTTGGAATACCCTTCCTAAATATTGTGACATCCATACTTGGATTCTTCAGTATCTACTTCCAAGATTCATTATGAAATTCCTTGTTTTTGAACCATCGTTCTCCTTGCCTTGGTAGTTTTGTTTCCTTAGCTACAAATGATTATATTATGGTGAATTTGATGTCTCCAATTTCCACCTCCGCTCCATCAAAAGATCTAGCAAATGATTTTGTAATCTCCTTATGCAAGCCATCAAATTTCTCTATAAAATTTAACCACCCTACTTGCTATAGTAGCCCCTTGACTTGTGGATATCCTTCCAAGTACTTGACTCCAACTAGTTCTGTCTTAGAATTAGCCCCATTACTCCTCTGTATAGATTATCTTCCTTTCATAATTATTCTTCTATGCTTGAAGCTAGATTCGCTGCAAAGTCTGATATTATATCTCTGAAACTATATCTTTGTGTCTGAGGATAGATTAGTTGCAGAATGATGCTTCACCCTTAGCGTTACCTCTCTATACTTAAAGATAGATTGGCTACAGAGTGTGGTCGAGGTGAGTGAATGATGGAGGTAATCACGCTGTGGATTTGATATAGAACGAAATGGCTATGGATCTATTGGGGAATTTATGATGAACTTATGGGTCATAAGTGAATAATATGATCTTAGGGAGATGTGGCCTACTAGGTCACGTTTATAATTATGACTGTTAGTCATTTATTTAAGGGTTTAATGATGGGCCATTATGGGACGTTAGATAAGGGATATGGTTGAGATGTTTTATTACAAGGGTTTAATCAATTTGAATAATAGGTTGTTTAGGAAACATATGATTATACACATTGTATCTATTTCATGTTTTAACCTTTTTTCTATTAAAATAATTTTACACAATTTACCTCAGAACCTTGACCTTGCTTGTTTGTTGTGTTTGTTCTCCTTTCTGTGGCATGGTGATCTTTGGAATAGAGTTCCATAGTCCCTTCCTACAATCATATTTTATTTGTTGGAGTAGGCTGCAGAATGAGATTAGCTACAGAACAGAATCAGCGACAGAATGAACAGTTGTGGAATGTACCTATCAAAAGAATATGAAACATGGATATGGAATATGAATGTGGAGTGAGATGGAATATGAGTACGGAATGAAAAATTTCATGATGGAAAAAGTGAAAATGGAAGTGGAATGAGATGAATTTTACAATTTGTGTTTTTCAATTATAAACATTTAGTTATAGAAAAAGAAAATTGAAAGTATAGGATGTCAGAAGGTTTTGATTTTCACCCTGCACTTTCTGCATAAGTATGCCAATCATCGATTGGTTTTCATACTTATACTTTATTTATTTTTTATTTTTTAATTTATTTATTTTATCAGTAATAATAGAAAAATAAAAGATAAGTTAGTGAAGAATATGAATTCTTCTTCACTAACTCCATATCAATGTTATCCTGAAATTTTCTGACAAATTCTTCTATTGAAAGTGGTTTATGATATACTTTCAGTCTATGACCATTTACAAGAAATGATACCTTTTCTTTATCTATTGTTCTGATCTTTACTACTCCATTTTCAAAGACTTTTTCAATCTCATATGGCCCAAGCCAATGAGTCTGAAATTTCCCTTGAAAATCCTTGAATTTTGAGTCAAACAAGAGTGCCCAGTCACCTTCTTGAAATTTCTTCTCTTTGATATATTTTTCATGCCATTTAGTCCTTTGTTGTTGGACTATGCTGGTTGTTTGGACTACATCTTGTCTGATTTCATCTAGTTCATTAATTTTCTCCAGTCTGTGCTTTTGTGCTTCTGTCGAATCAAGTCCTAGTTGGACTACCATCTTGAAGGTTTTGATCTGAAACTCTATGGAGAACAGGACTTGTTTCCCATAAACAAGTTCCTAAGGAGTATGTCCTGTTGTGTTCCTCCATGAGGTTTTGTAGGTCCATAAGACTTCAGGAAGCCTCTCTACCCAATCTCTTCTATGTAGATAAACAGTCTTTGTGATAATTCCTTCAATCACCTTGTTGGTAGATTAAACTTGACCATTTTCTTGTGGATGGTAGGGAGTAGACTTCTTGTGCTTGATTTTATAATTCTCTACCATTTTCTATACCAAATTTGATGTGAATTGAGCTCCTTGATCTGTGACAATTTCTCTTGGGACACCAAAACGAGTAAAAATATCCTCAAAAAGAAAATTGACTACAAATGATTCATTAGCAAAAGGTAATGCTTTAGCCTCTACCCATTTAGTGACATAATCAGTGCATACTAGGATATACTTCTTTTTTTTTTATGGAGGATTTATAGGTCTGACAAAATCCAAAGCCCATTTTTCAAAAGGTTCAATATGTACCTGAGGTTGTAAAGACATTTCATTTGAAGGAGCAAATTTCCGTACCCTTTGACAACTGTCACACCTTTTGAGATATTATTTAGCATCTTTGAAGATGGATGGTCAATAATATCCTAAATGAAATATTTTATAGGTTGTCCTTTTATCAGCAAAATGTCCACCACAGGGTTCATCATGACATGCCTTAAGAATTTCAGGCATCTCATCTTCTCGAACACATCTTCTGATAATAAGATCTAGGCCTATCCTATACAATTCATTAGTAATCCATGAAAATTTTGCACTTTCTTGGATGATTCTTCTTTTCTCTCTAGCATTCATATTTGAAGGAAATTTCCCTGAAACTAAGTAATTGGCAATGTCTGCAAACCAAGGAGTTTGAGTAGTTATTGCAAAGAGATTTTCATCAGGAAATTTATCTTCAACTGGAATGTTTTCCTTAATATTTTGGATTCTAGATAGGAAATCAGCAACTGTATTTTGTTTTCCAGGCTTGTCTAGAATAGTAATGTTAAATTCTTGTAGAAGCAATAACCATTTTATAACTATGCTATTAGTGACAGATTTATTCATTAAATACCTAATTGCAGAAGGATCTGTGTGAACAAAGGTTTCATAGCTTGTTATATAATGTCTGAATTTATTGATAGCATGAAAAACAGCTAAGAATTATTTTTTAGTTACAGTATAATTCAACTCTGGAGGAGTCAAATTTTTACTTGTATAGTAGATGGCATAAGGGATCAAGTCTTTTTGTCCTAACACAGCTCCTAGAGCTATTTCTGAAGCATCTGTTGATATATGAAAAGGTAGTTTCCAGTTAGGCCCTCTTAAAATGGGTGCTTCAGAGATTTTTTTTTAGGGTTTCAAATGTTAACTGGCAGTCAGAATCCCATTTTAATTCACAATATTTGGTTAGTAGTTTGAAGAGTGGAGATGCTATCTTTGTGAATTTTTCTATAAACCTTCTATACTACCCTGTAAATCCTAGAAAACTTCTAACATATTTCTGGCAACTTGCAACTAATAGTTTGGAGATGACTTCAACTTTTGACTCATCTACTCTAATTCCATCTCTTGAGATGTGATATCCTAAAAAAATCCCTTCAGTAAACATAATGAAGCATTTATCATGAATTAATGAAAGGTTTACTTCCTTACACCTTTTCAGAACTTTTTCCAAGTTTTCTAAGGCTTCTTCAAATGTATTACCATACACTGCAAAGTCATCCATGTATACTTCTACACAATCATGTATTAGATCTGAAACGATTCCTAGTACTGTCCTTGGGAATGTTGCAGGTGCATTGCATAATTCAAAAGGTAGTACTCAGTAGGCATAAGTTCCCCAAGGATAGGTAAATGTGGTTTTATCCTGATCTTCAGGTGCAACTTGAATTTGTATAACCACTGAAACCATCCAGGAATGAGAAGTACTTTTTGCCTGCTAATGTATCTAACACCTGATCTATAAAAGGTAAAGGAAAATTATCTTTAAGAGTAGCTTTATTCAATTCTCGATAATCAATGCATACCCTCCATTTACCATTTTTCTTGGGTACAATCACCAAAGGAGAAACCCACTGAATATCTGAAATGGGATAGATAAAGTTGACATTCAACAATTTCTGCAATTCTTCTTTGACAATATCCCTAAGGTTTGGATTCATCCTTCTCTAAGGTTGTCTAATAGGTTTACAATTTTCCTCTATGTAGGTATGATGAGTGCAAGTCTTAGGATTGATCCCTTTCATGTCAGTGTATTCCCATGCATATGGAGAGGAATGTTTCTGTAATGTTTTGACTAGCTCTTCTTGTTGTAATTTTTCTAGGTTTTTATTTATGTTCAAGGTTTTTCTTGGAAATATTTCAATTATAGAGCTGCCAAATTCTTCCATAGAGTAAAGAGACATTTGCCTAGATGACAAAAATTCAATATTAGATTCTTCTTGGAATTGTTCATGTCTATATTATGAAGAAGATTCATGATTTTCTAGAACATTTAAGATCTGACTATCTTCACTAATGTTTGAAATAGTGAAGAGAGGCTGTATATCTTCTTCATCATCAATCCATTGATTGTAATCTATTTCTATGATTGTTCTTGCTGGAGGATAAAAAGTGAATTTCTTGGTTGAACTACCATCAGAGATGTACCTATCACAAGATCTACAGCTAATGAAAGCATCAACTGTAGCTAACCAAGGCCCTTCTAGTATAAGAGGATGTCCTCCTAGATCATTTTTAGGAGTTAAAATCATAAAGTCCACAGGATACTCCCAAGAATCTAAGGATATTGAAATATCTTCTAATACACCATCCAGTTTTATTACAGACCTATTTGCTATCTGCTAACTGTAGTAATGTGGGTGTATAAAGAAGATTAGGAAGTTTAAGTTGTTCCATGGTTTTCTTACTCATGATGTTTATTGCTGCTCCTAAATCAATTAATGTGTTTGGGATTTCAATTCCATTGATATGAGTTTTAACAATTGGACTTCCGGGATCTAGATATTTTTGAATGGCAATCTTTCCCATCATTATGTCAGCTATTTGTCCCACTAGTTGAATTTTCTTTATTTCCTTTATTTTTCTTCCTGGTTTCTTCATACTCAACTCCTTTATTGTTTTATCTAATATTGGGATTTCCTTGATGGCTTGTAATAATGGAATTTTAATGCAAACATTTCTCAATTCATCTAGGAAATCATATTTAGGCAACATAACATATTTTTCTACACCCTTATCAATTTGTAATCTTTTAGGAAAAGGAGGTGTAGAAATAGATGTTGATGGTTGCTCTAACATAGGAGTTGAATTTATTAGTTCCTTTTGTTTTCCTTTTTCAATATTTTGGTTTTGAAGAGATGTACTTTCCTCAAAACTTTTATTAACTTGTAGAGAATCTTCCTCAAAATTGTTTTGTTCTTATATGACCACAGAAGGTTTCTTCCTTTCAAGTATCCTTCCAGACCTAAGTTGGACATCATTAAGGTCTAGAGGAGTAATAAAATAAGTTGGAAATTGTTGAACTTCTATCATATAAGTATTCTGAGGGTTTTTATTGTTGGGGTTTGGTATTGGCTAGGCAGGTAACTGGCTTGATTTCTGGGGAAATGGTAGTGGAAGTGGTGGATTTTGATTTTGTGATTGAAGTTGTGGATTCTGCTGAGAATTTTGTTGAGGAGGATAATTTGGATAAGATGGATATGATGGATAGGATGGTGGATACTAATAATATTGTGAGAACCTTCCATTGGGATTTTTCATCCCTTGAGCCCAAGATTGAGATTTATTTTGAGGTTGAGGCCAAGGTTTCTGCCAAGAATTCCAATTTGGTGGGGGCTGATTATACATTTGGTTATTAAACCCTTGAGTTTGAGGTCCCTGCCAAGGTCTTCTAGAGACAAAACAAAGAGATTCTATGGGATTTGTAGTTTTTCCTTCTTGAAAGATAGCCTTAAGACTAGGAATTGAAGGACAGTTCTTGGTCTCATGGTTTTCTGAACAAATCACACAAGTCTCTATTACTTTTGCATCAAGAGGACATTCTCTTAAGGCATGCTTCTTTTTATATTTGGGATAGAAGATTGCTAAGGCATCAGTTTCAGCTTTCTGCTTGTTTTGTAGCTTAAGGGTGTCTATTTTCTCACTACGACTCCTTAGAATGTCATTTTTGAATTCATCAAGCATGTTTCCAATTTCTTCCCTACTTACTGTTCCAGCTGCAGATTTGTTTACCCTAGCAAGAGCAAGGTCTCTTGGTCCTTTCAAAATATTTGACTTTCCTCTTGAGAGATTAATACAAAGTTCTCCAATATCAGATAATGGAAGTTGAGATATGTCTGCCTTCCCCATAATGTTAAGGATATCTATCCATTCATCCCTAATTGTTTTCAACAAAAGAGCTTTTAGAGTGTCTTGGTCTAGATTTTGCATTTTTTCTCTCTTGATGTTGTAGTTGAATCTTTCAAGTAAATCTTCCAAATTTTCATCCTCCTTTTGCATCATTTTAAACACTTCTTCTTTATGGTTAATAGGTATACAATAGTACAAATACCTTTCTAGAAGATCTTTCCTCATATCATTCCATGACTCAATAGAACAATTAATTAGACTCGTGAACCATTTTAGGGCTGCTCCTTTCAATGTTGAAGGAAACAATTTGAGTTTTTGAGCATCTTGTAGATAGTCATAAGTTCTGCACAAAACTTTAAATTCAAATAAAAATATCTCAGGGTCTTCACTTTTCAATCCATGAAAGTTTGGAAGAACATAAGGTGAGATATTTTTCATGGTAGAATTTGTCTCTTCATCTCTTATAGGGAATCCAAAGTAACTTTCAACTCCCCTTCTTCCTCTACCTCCTTCTGCATTTCCTCTACCTCTTCCTCTATCTCCTCCTCTGCCTCTACCTCCTCCAAATAGCAAGTTTTCTCCATTGAGGATTTCTCCTTCTCCTTCCCCTCCTTCTCCTCTTCCTTCCATGATAGATTCTTCGAGACTGATATAAGGTTCAGCTTGGAGAAATAATTGTTCTTATGGTTCTTCTATCAATGGTATGTTGAAGAAAGATTCTTTCTCTTCTTCTTCATTAGGGATTTCTAGTTCTTCTGATAGAACATATTCCCCTGTAGAAGTGAAAAAAGTTATTCCCTCTGTTGGAGTTATAGGATCTTCTTCTTCCAAGATTGCCTCAGTAGATGAAGTGGGAGACCCTCCTAATTGAATTTCTTATCTTAAAACTTTAGGAAGCCTATGACTAGTATAGTATGGGATATGAGTTTGAGAGGGAGGTGTACTACTTCTTGGCCTAGGTGGAATGAGTGGTGTTGTAGGAATTAAGTTTCTGCCTCTTACAAATCTACCCCTTGAGTCTCTTTCTCTATGCATATCATTTTTTTTGGGATGTAAGAAATAAGGCTACCTAGTTACACTTCCCCGGAAATGCCACCAAAATGTTTAGTCAATTTAGTGTTCCTAAATTGCTTCCATTAATTATCAACTAAGGCTTGTAACTTTGATGAAGTGTAGTGCACTATATGTGCCTAAGTGTCCTCTCTCTTACTTCGTTGTTTTGATGTTTTTCTTATTGTTTTGGGGGTTTTGTGTTTTTAATCCTTAGTGTCCTATCCTAGGCTAGAAAGTGAGAATAAATCTAATTAAAAAGGAATAAAAGGAAATGTTATAAAACTAGTTAATTTCTTATAAAGAAATTAGAGTTTTATGGACAAGTTCTAAGGTCTCGTTCTAATTAAAAATATAAAACAAGTGTTTCAATTAGTGAGTAAACCTAATTCGTGGATCTATAACTCAATTGAGATTTGAAAAGCGAAAACAAGAAATGCATTTGATAACTCAAACATTGCATTGGATCTAATCATTTAGCCATTCTTGCAAATCATATTCAAATTCAGTTTCAATCAGAATGTCCTTTAAAGAGATTAATAGTTGCAATGGAATGAGGATATTCTAACTACAACTAATTAAGTGAATAACTAACTTATCAAGTCTCATCCAATCCTGAAGTATTCACTCCTTGGTATGGCTCTTGGACAAATCCATTATTCTCTTAATTCTAGTAAGCAAATGACTAGAATAATGAAATGCTAAACAATTACTGTTTCTATAAGTCACCAACCATTTTAATATAGGATTTGAAAATAGGAAAAATGGCTTTTACTTGGTTGAACACAGCAATTTTCAACTACGAAAGACAAAAAATTAAATCTAAACAATCACTGTACGTATAAGTCACTAACCATTCAGTTGTAAAGATTTGGTAATATAGACAAAGGGTTTTTACTCAGTTGGAGATAGAAATTGTCAATTATGAAAGCTGTAAATGAAATCTAAACAATCACTGTACCTATAAGTCACTAACCATTTAGTTGTAAAGATTTGGTAATATAGACAAACGGTTTTTACTCAGTTGGACACAACAATTGTCAATTATGAAAGCAGTAAACTTGAGCATAAGCAGAAAGAAATACTAAACAAAGAAACTGAAATAAACCTAGCTAGAAAGCATAAAAACCTGCTTAGCAACGGGGGCCCCCTGCTACCAATTTGGTGAATTCCTTGGCTCCATGAAGATGTGATCAAAACAACATCAAAAAACTGATCTCCTTTATTTAAAAACAAAGTTTCATAAAACAGGGTATCATACTGTAATTCTAAACTTATGCTATTAATAGTTAACTTGTTCTTGGTTCTACAGAACCTCTATTTATAAGTAAATTGCACAACTAACTTCAAATAGGAATAGCTATAGGTGTAACTTCAAATTATAATCAAACTGGGACTCTTAGGACTCATGATTTGCTACGGAGAAAATCAAGAGTCCTAATTTCTGTGTAAAATAGTCTCTTTGACTTCAGCTTTGACTATCGGGCTAGACTCCTTCAATCGTCGATCTGATCCTCGTGGATAAGAAGAAATAATGTAGGATAGATTCTTGAACTAACCATATAAGCCATTTCTTTAACTGACACCTGTATCATATTCAAACAAAAAAATAGCTGCAGAACTCCTTACTAGCTACAGAATGTCTGTATTCTGTAGCTATGCTATACAAAATTATTAAAACAGCAAAAACCATGAAAATACAACATGTTAATCAATTGCATGTATCCTTAAGACAATCCTAATCATTCTTCATTGATTTAGGCTTATGAGTTGATGAAATATGAGTGAAATGAGATGATGGTTTTGTAAAAGAAAAGGAAATTCTAGAGCTCAACACATGCCATAAAGGTAGATTGGTTTCATTCCTCCTTAATGGATTCATATCCTTTATTGGATCTTCATACCACGGCCAATACTTTGAATTTCCCTTCTAAGATAAGTATAGAGGCACCAAACCTTCATCCAGATACAATCACAAACAATATGAAAGATGAAAATTTTGAAGAACTTAATTTGTTGAGGGAGGAGTTGTCTAGCTATCTACACCTGTTTCAAAATAGCCCTCCTTCTACTGTGAGCAGGATAAAAATTTTGATTGATTTGGATAAAAAAATTGTGGATGATGTTAATGATCTTCATATTATGGTTTATGAGTTCACCCTTCGGTTGGGTGATTATGAGTCATGTTTGAAGAGGAAGAAGAGTTTCCTTAGTCCTAAAAAAAATAAAAGAAGAAAAAAGAATGTCAACTTGGATATTGATTTGAACGTCCCTGCATCCGAAGATGAACCATTTCAGTCTCAACACCTCAACAAGCTGTTGGGTTGCGAAATGGGTATGTATTTGCTAGTAATTTCATCCTTGCTATCCTTAATTCTTATATTTTTCATGTCTTAACGCGCTATTATATTAAGGAATTATCGTAAGAAATGAGGAATGATTGCAGTTGCGATTTAACTAACGTTTACCCTTCTTCATGCAGGAAATTGGACAAGGAACGATTGGTATTCCCTATTGTTGGCACAGCTAAATCTGACAAGCAAAGAAAGCAATGAGTAAGTTGTGGACAAGGCTAAGAACGAATTAGGTGGATCAGCATGGAATAGAGGAGATTTTTTAAAGATATAAATTGGTTACAAATCCCTCAGGATCAGGAGATCCTGAGGGATCACATTTACTATTTACTTTTTACCCTTTCTGGTTATAAAAGGAAATGATTGTAGGAAGAAAGGGGATCCCGATTTTTTTTCCAAATTGTAAGCTTAATTAAGGACTGATTAGTTGGAGAAAGAAATCACATTGTAATGCTACTCAAGTTCGATGATTAATTGAAGTTACTGTTTTCATTCACATCATCTGAAGTAATCTAGCAGTGCCTGCTGGTGGCTAAGGGCCTGACTTCCAGTGGAATTCACTGCTTCATCTGTGTCATACATTTCCAATTATCACAAGTGTGATGCTTTGATAGTATTATCGCTTTCTACAATTTTATTTCGTTTGTTGTTCATTATTTTCCAGTGTTAACTGAATAGTTTTGTTTTATATAATTTACAGTATTGTTGTTTATTTAGTTTACTTCCGCTTTTGGATTGAGTTTCTTAGATAGATATTTTGCTCAATGTGATCAACTGTAATGAGTATTAACTATTGTTGTTAGGCTCTGAGATTGATATCATTGTTGTTTTACTGAAGAATGCATTTGATTTAGATTCAATCAGTTTTGAAGAGAAGAGTTATCACTACTGTACTCTCCACTGACATTGCTGTTACTTGAAATGTTATAGGAGTTGATTTCATTAGAGGATTTAGTTTTCTTTTAATTGCAATTATAATTTACTTGTTGCATCTGTTTACTCTTGCATTAAAATATCTATACTGCAGTCGATGAAACATTACTCTATGTTTTAAATAGCAGCCACATACTATGTACACTCTTGAAATAGAAGGACTTTCTCGGATCGATAATTAATGTGAAGATAATTAGGAGTTTAAAAGGCACCTTTTATTAGTCAAAATTTTGGCACCATTGTCAAGGAGAGTGTAAGCCATTTACGAAGAGTGATGTATATCTGATAGTTTCCCGTTGAGAGAGAATTGGGTATTAAAAACGGAAGGTAAGAACCTGCGTACGGAGTATGCAAAATTCCTACTCCCCCACCCACTTTCCAGCAGAGTTGTTAGAAATTTAGGGTATAGGTAAACATTTGAATTCTTTGTATGAATTAATAAGAAGAAAAGACCAGAAATCAATCTAATTTCACTACCCAAACCTAAAAAATCTAAGGGACCGGTGACCCTTGGATGATCAACTTTCATAGACGAAATCTTAAAGAAAGCTAAATCTTAGCCATCAGTAGGTCCTCGAAACGTTTCTTCCAAAAAAACTAATGTCTCCCTTCAGGCCACAGGCTCACCATTTGTAGCCTACGCTAAGGTCCATAGAAAAAATGTAGGAATTGAGCAGAGTTTTCAATAAATTGAAAATTTGTGCCCAATTTCCTCACAGGAAGGGAATTCTTGTAATATTCATGAACGAGGAGGAGAAACAGGGGAAGAACCAAGATCCCCTCAGGTAGTAACTGAGAAAGTAACACCCAGTATCCCAGATAGAGGGAGTGTTGTTAAGATTATTTCCATCTCTTGTAATATTCGTGAAGGAGGAGGAGAAACAGGGGAAGAACCAAGATCCCCTCAGGTAGTAATTGAGAAATGAATACCCAGTATCCCAGATATAGGGAGTTCTGTTAAGATTACTTCCACCCCTTTGGGATAGCCTAGGGATAACTCCCCAGCTCTAGAATTCCCGGAAGGATACTGGCATATATTTGATCAAATGGCTAACAATCCACAAGCACTCCAAACATGCACATTGTGGTACCCCATCGTTGGCACAGCTGCCAATGCGCCTATGAAAGCTAACCCTTTACAAAATATTATCACCTTTCATGGGATCACATCAAAGGATCCAGATGCATTTCTGTTTAAATTTGATGTATTATGTTGGGGTTTTGATTATACCACCAACCCCCAAAAACTAAAGCCATTTCCCTCTACCTTAAAATGTGTAGCCTTGCATTGGTTCATGGGGCTAGGTGGGGGAACAATAAATGACTGGGATCAAATGAAAAATGCTTTCCTTAAAAAATATCAGGATTATTGCAGATCTAGGGAATTGAAAGATGAAATATTCCAAATCGTAGCTAGACCCAGTGAAACGTTGGAAGAGTATGTAGAGCACTTCGAATATAACCTCCAAATATCCCACTATGCAAATCTGCCCTTGCCTGATAATGTGCTAAAAAATACACTAATTAAAGGGATGAAAGAACAATAGATGGAGACATTAAATATTATGGGTAAAGGTTATATATATCAAGAAGATTATGATGATATTATTAAATTTTGTATCAGGTGCTTAAGGGGTACTACAATATTGAAACCAACAGAACGTGACATGATCACTAGGGACAACAAAATCTCTTGTGAAACCATTACTCGTAAAGAAATTGGCAATCTGATAGAGGATTTCAAAACATATATCTTGGGAACTTTGACGACGCAATTAGACATCATGCAGGCCAAGCAGAAGTAGGCAGAAGTAGAACAGAACCTGGTGATATTTTTCCTGAGATGGAGGAAGAATAATAGTCACAAAGAGTGTCTGCTGGATATGGTACAAACCTGTGCCATATGTACTAAAGATAACACCACAGAAAGTTTCCCGTCACTTCCAGGGTTAAAATCAGTCTATAAAGAGGGAGAATAAGAAAAAAAAACTAGTCTACCTACTAAATCAACGTCGCCAATGGAAACCACAAAAAACAGGTATGCCAACCGACCCATCTTCTTCCTTTCATCCCTTGCAATATAATGCTAAAAAATACACAAGAGCTATGTGGCAAAACCAAACACCTTTTCCCAATTGGTCACAACAACCATTCTTTATGCCACCTTGGTCCAACCAATCAAAATAAAATAATAGTTGGCCAAATTTCCCTTTTTTTCCACCATTTTTGCCATCCTCCACATATCCATTCCAATGGCCATCCTCTACGTCACAAAACCAGAGTTGGCAGTCAAGCTGGCAATGACCTACAAATCAGCCAGCAGGAACAATCCCCCTACCTCAACCTACACTGCCAGCACCCTACACATTGCAACAGAACCCTCAGACCAACCTACAACCACAGCTCCCAGTCTAGCCCAAGCCAACCCAAACCCCAACAATAGACCAATCTAATCTGTGAAAATTATTTAAGGACCCGAGCCAAAAAATGAGCTAATGGAGTGTAATGAGCTACAATTAAGGTCTGGGAGGATAATAGTGTCAGAGGGGGATAAAAATATACAAATTGAAAATCTATTACCTGTAGAAAAAGCACCACAAGTGGAGAATCCAGTTAAACGGAAAACTCACGATCAAACTATTACCTCTTCTCCACCATTCCCAGAAATATTAATTATACCCCGCTCAATCGAATATCCAGATTTTGATCTTCTGGAAGAATTAAAAAATTTGTGTGTAAAAATACCTCTCTTCCAGGCTATTCAGGACATTCCAATTTAAGAAAAAATTGTCAAGGAACTATGTATGAAAAAGCCAAATAGGAAAAAAACAACAACTCCAACTATCCATGTCGTCAGTACTCTGTCTAATTTATTATCAGGCAGAGAAACACCAGTAAAATATGAGGACCCAGGAAACCCTATAGTCATGGTGCAAATAAACATGTGCTCCTTTCCCAATGCATTAGTTTACCTAGGAGCAGCAATCAATATCCTCACAACAACAACTTGTCAAAATCTTGGAATTACATCCTTGGACCCAACCACGACCCTCTTGGAACTTGCTCACCGATCAATTGTCAAACTAGAGGGGACATTATAGGATGTAATGGTGTCTGTATATTCTTGGGAATACTTAGCATATTTTCTGATCATCAATCCTAGAAACCGACTAGATGGACATCCCCTAATTCTAGGAAGACCTTGGCTAGCATCCGCAGATGCTTACATAAGTTGTCGGATAGGAAGCATGACTATAGCAAGAGGAAAATATGTGAAGAATTTAGCCTGATATCCTCCAGCTTAGCCAAGTCTAAAAATAATAAAAACGAGAAAAAAAGCTGTATCATATTTAACTAAAAACATTAGATCACCACTAACTGTAGAATATTCTCTTGAATTCAAGGTTCAAACAGAAGATGACATCATCAACACTTATATTAACCAACCATATGTCGTATCTCATCCAAAATGTCACATGATCGAAGTAGCCCTGGATAACGAAATAAAAGAGGATCCCTTAAAATATTTTAGCGACCAACCAATCCCAAAAAATTATGTTTATAATATCAAAACCATAGAAATTGAGCTAGGGAAAAACTTAAATATCAATAAAAACTTGACTGAGGATCAAGTGCAGAGGCTTGTCCAAATTTTGAGAAAATATAAAGAGGCCTTCACTTGGGATTACTCGGACATGAAAGGGATTGATCCCCAGCTATGCATGCACCACATCTATATAGAGAAGGATGTGAGGCCCATTAAACAACCTCAATAGAGGTTAAACCCTCATCTTAAAGATATTGTGAAAGAAGAACTACAAAAACTGTTGGATGTGAATTTCATCTATCCTATATCCGATAGAAAATGTGTCTCCCCATTAGTAATAGTGCCTAAAAATAATGGAAAGTGGCATATGTGTGTTCACTATAGAGAGATTAATAAATAAACCTAGAAAGATCATTTTCCGCTTTCATTCATTGACCTGGTCTTGGACACATTGGAAGGAAACAAATTATTTTCTTTCGTAGACGTCTTCAACGGCTACAACCAAATTCAAATTGCCCCTGAAGACCAGGATAAAACTACCTTTACCTACCCATGGGGAACATTTTCTTACAGGGTATTACCTTTTGGACTATGAAATGCACCTACTACATTCCACAGGGCTATACTCTGCATTTTTTTAGATATGATAAACGAAGGGCTCAAGGTGTACATGGATGACTTTACACCTTACAGAGATGACTTTGAGCCAACATTACAAATGCTAGAGAAATTTCTGCAACGATGCATTTCTACCAGGCTCTGTTTAAGCCATGAAAAATGCCACATGATGATGACCGAGGGCCTCATCCTAGGCCACTATATTTCAGCAGCTGGAATCCAGGTAGATCCAACAAAAATTCAAATAATTCTTTTAATACCTACCACTTCCACACAAACTGAGGTACACAGTTTCTTGGGATTTTCTGGATATTATAGGAGATTTATAAAGAATTTCTCTTGAGTTGTTGTGCCATTATATGCATTAACAAGAAATATTTATTTCATTTGGACTGACAAATGTGACAGTGCTTTTGAGGATTTAAACGGCTTGTATCAATAGCCCCAATATTAAGGGGCTCAAATTGGGATTTTCCATTTCAGATCTCATCCAACGCATCAGACATGGCTATTGGAGCAGTTCTCGGATAGGAGAAAGATAAGAAGCCATATGTGATATACTACATCAGCAAAAATCTCTCTCCTGCTGAATTGAACTACACTATGAATGAAAAGGAATTTCTTGCAATAATTTATGCTATTAAAAAATTTAGACATTATATAATAGGATACCCTGTGGGTTTTTATATGAATCACTCTGCTATTAAATATCTAGCTAATAAACATGTTACAAATGGAAGAGTGAAAAGATGGTTGATACTTTTGTAGGAATTCAACATAACAATCAAAGATCGACCAGGAAAGGAAAATCCAGTAACAGACTTCCTTTCACATATGCCAAAGACAGATGACTCGGCAGCAGTAGAAGACCGGTTCCCTAATGAATATTTATTTGTTGTAAACTTGAAAACACTGTGGTATGCAGATGTCGCAAACTACTTAGCAATGGGAAAGTTACCCAAACACCTGACGCCTAATGAAAGAAAACAAATAGTACAGCATAGCATGCGGTTCTCCTGGATCGGAGGTTATTTATTTCATACAGGGGCCAATATGCACATTCGAAGATGTGTCAGGGAAGATGAAATATTTGACATCCCGAAAGCTTTCCACGATGAGCTTTGTGGCAGACATTTTGGAGACCGCAGGACTGGTCACAAAGTCTTACAGATGGGCTATTATTGGCCAGCCATTTTTAAAGATGCCAAGAAGTTTTTCTAGGCATGCGATAGTTTCCAAAGAATGGGATGCCCTAGGCAGTCTTATGAGATGCAGCTGCAACTGCAGTTAGTCATCGAACCTTTTGAGGGATGGGTGTTAGATTTCATTGGTCCAATAAACACATTATCTAATCAAAATACATATATATCGGCTACAATAGAGTATGTGACTAAATGGGTGGAGGTAGAAGCATTACCAAGGGCAATGGAGGACTCGGTAATTCACTTTCTTTTCCAATTTTTCGTGCGATATGGCTTGCCTATAGAAATAATCACAGATGGAGGGCCACAATTTATAGGCCATAAGATTGCTGCGACATTAAAAAATCACCATATCTTGTATAGAATCATAAATCCATACCACCCATAGGAAAATGGCGAGGTAGAAAGCACCAATAAAGTAATCGAAGCAATACTCACAAAAATGGTCGCATCACATATACGTGACTGGGCTACTCGATTACCAGAAGCAATGTGGGCATACCACACGACATGGAGAAATACCATGAGATATTCCCCATATCATCTAGTGTTTGGCAAAGAGCCTACCTTCCCAATAGAATTTGAAATTCAAACATTGAGGATAGCTCAAGAAGTGGACTTGGATCTGAATGAAGCACAGATTAACAGGCTACATCAAATCAATGAATTGGATGAAATCCTCCTATTAGCTCTTCAAAATACTACACTAAGCCAACAAAGAAGAGAAAAATGGCATCATGCCCTCATTAAGAAGAATACATTCCCACGAAGGTGATTGGGCACTTCTGTATGATTCTAGGTTCCAGGATTTCCCAGGAAAACTCCAGACCAAATGGTTAGGCCCCTATGACATACAAAAGGTGCATGATAATGGCAACCTCACATTAGCCACCATTGACAGGTCTAGCTACTCTTTTAAAGAAAATGGACATCGAGTACACCTCTATCACAAACTTCTTACAAGGGAATCCTTTTTCCAACAACTACGGGAAAATTCCACTATACAAATTCTTGCTAAGGAGGGCAACCCTTTCACAGCACCAGTTCAATGAAGGAATATACTTTTTTTTTTATACTTGTACATAAGTTTTCCTTTTTATTTTTGATTTCATTTGATTGTATGTTGGTTTTGATTGTTTCCTCTATTTTCTTTGCTATTCCCTACAGGGAACAACTACTGTTCTCTATAAGGAACAACAATTTTTGTATCTATTTTCTTTTTTGTTTCCTATAGGGAACAGCTACTGTTCCCTATAAGGAGCATCAATTTTTGTATATATTTTTCTTTGTTGCAGGGAAAATTTTAAGGATGGGCGTTTATCTTAAAGTTTAAAAACTTGGCGAATCTTAGTAGTCCCCAAAATGTGAATTTTAAAATTTTCGATGTTATTTTTGTAAAATATTTAGTGTTGTAATCATTTTATATTAGTATATATAATTTTTTGGCGATTTTTAGGGTAAAATGTTTTTATGCTATAAAATTTGGGCGAATCAATGTTTAAAAAAAATGGGAATTGGCGAATATTTTTTTGGAAAAAGCATGGAAAATTAGCCCACCTGCGAATATTAGCCCCTAAAATTTTCCATGCTTTGTTGTTCCCTACATGGAATAGTTTTTGTTCCCTATAGGGAACAACTACTGTTCCCTATAAGGAACAACAATTTTTGTGTGAATTTTGCTTTGATGTTCCCTATGGGGAATAGCTATTGTTCCCTATAATGAACAACAATTTTTGTGTGTATTTCGCTTTGTTGTTCCCTACAAGAACAACAATTTTTCATGTGATTTTTGTTTTGCTGTTCCCTACAGGGAAAAACTGTTGTTCCCTCTATGGAAGAGCAATTTTTTTTCAATATAGCTTGCTTTTGTGTTCCTTACAGGGAACAGCTGTTGTTCCCTTTAAGGAACATCATTTTTTTAAATATTGCTTTTTCTATTTTCTTTCAAAGAACAACATTTTGTAAATATTTTTGAAGAAAATCCTATTTTTATCCTTAAACCACCCCATTTTCACTTTGTATGATCCTCTTAATGACATGAAAATTACAATGTGTATGGATGTATATTGGAACAGGAAAATACCATGAATATTATCATCTTTTACAAGATTTCTTTGTGATGATCCATAAAAATAAAAAGACACAGTTATCTGTCTCACTTTACTGTCCTCATTTCCACTATAAATTAAACTCATTGATTATCTCTATCATGCTAGTTCTCCCTTGTCTGTATAAATCTCTCCATATATTATTAATAAGATTATGGGTATATTCTTATTTTTTATTGATATGTCAAAATTTTTTTTCCATCCCTACTGTTAAGGAGTGATGAGCCACCTTCTATGTATAAAATGTGTATTTAAAAAAAAAAAAAAAAGACATAAACAATATAAAATAAAATAAAAGAAAATATATATATATACATATATATATATATTTACTAATGATTTTATGTTTTTTTCCACAGATGGAGGATAGGGGGTCTCGTCACAAGCCAGCCTACCATGATCATAAGGAAGAAGCGAAGTGGCATTCCCACTATGGCCACCACACTAGGGATATGATCCAATGGATCCATAAACAAATGAAGTCCTTGGAAACATGAGGTCTCATCACCAGCCAACCTGACCAATCTCGCTACTTCCTAGTGAATGGCAATGTGTTTACCTGGTCACCAAGACAGTACATTAGTCTCTACTATGGAACATCATAAGACATTTCCCCAGTTATACATAGAGGACCATGGTTCTAAAGGGTTAAAAAGCAACCCCGTCGAGGCTATGGATGCCTGCGGGCAGCAGAAGCTCTGTTGATGGTATTGAAGCTTTATTTTACATCAATAATTATTATAATACCCTCTTCTTATAATCTTTTCTATGGAGAGATTATGGTCCTAATATCCCATTGAACCTATATGCATGAATATTTTAAAAGTCAATCACTATGGTTTAAGTGGAATAATGGCATTGAAAGTATTATCTCTTGTATTTTTTCATGTTGTTCCCTTTTTCTTTATTATATCACATCATGGCAGCTTATTATTTATTTATAATTCACGGTACAAGCCTTGATTTCACTCCACATATACTCTTTATGATTTTCTCATCAATACACATGCCTTACCAATCCATTACTCCTGTACCTTGCCGCCAGTGCCTTACCCTTTTCATTTCATTCGGATGAGGACAACTTATCATTTTGAAGGGAGGTGGGGACCCCCAATGTACTTATGAATGTGTTTTTGTTCTCTCATTTGATTTTGTCGAATAATAGGACATTCCATGATTGCAGTGCATGTGGTATGATAACAACCTCAATAACAATATTTATACTTATAAAACATCACATAACCATTTTCTGTTCCATTACTCAGCTCTGTGCATCGTTGTGTTTTGTTGCTACACTTATCGTTTTCAGAGTTACAACACTATGGGAGGAAGAGCAGTATGTAGAGAACCATTTATATTGGCTATCTCTGATGCAGCCAGGGCAATGTTAGCTCAGGCTGGGTGGACAACGTTCTTTACAAGATTCCAACCACCCAGCGAGGAAATTTCCATCACATTTTTACGAAATTTACAAAATGGAAATTCTGTTGTAAAGGGAACGAAAATCACAGTATCAGACGTGGTGATAGCAGAAGCATGCTGGTTACCAGCAGAGGGACCTGTGTGGTCCGACAAGCGGTTGAAGCTGCAAGACGCTATTGAAGTTTTTAGAGATGAAGGATAATAGCTAGTCAAAAAGGGTAAGGGCGTTCGGCCATCCTGTCTTAGAGAACCATAGGGAGAGCTAGCAAAAATCATGCAGAATTACATTACATGCGACGGGTGAAAAGATGTGGTAAGGCTGTGTCAACTGAAACTTTTAGCAGTTTTAAAACAAAAATGCTCTGTTAATTTACCTACATTGTTGAACTCTTTATTGCATGACACTGCCGAGAGGCTAAGACAGTCCCAACATGTAGAAACCATGGTAAGACATCACTGTTTTATCAGGTTAATAGTCAACCATAACCTCACCCAGCAACAATCAAGATGGGGTGATTTATTATCAACCTCGGAAGGAGGTTTATCCCCACCTGCACCTAACTCGGTTCAAAAGAGGAATAGGACTCCCCTTTCAAGGAACCTACCTCAAAAGCACAGACAGTCTACACGGCTGAGGTCAAGGATAGGAATGGCCGTAAATCCTCAAGACAGTATCATACCTCAAAAGTGCATAAGGTCTGCAAGGTTGGGGTAAAGATCAGTAGTGGTCGAAAAACCTCAAGGAAGTACCAGTCAACCGATAGAATTATCTATCCCATTAAGAGAATAGTGCTTGCAGTCAGAATCGTAAGACCAAGGTATTCGTGAATCAAACCATGAGGAAGAAGCAGAGAATTTATATGAAAAAATAAATGAATCAGGACTCCCTTCAACAGCAAGCATGGGCCCCCAAGAGGATTTTTTGCATGATTTTGAACTTGCCCAGGTCCTGGCCAACATGAGTAATTACATGCAGCCTGAAATCCCACTCAATTTTAACGTAGGAGCAACCCAATCTCCCGAGAATGCTGGCAACACCGAATTCCTATCTCCCTTAAGAGGTGCAAGCCATGAAGTAGAAGCCGATGTAGAAACCATTCGAGAAGCAGAGCACCAATCCGGTGACACACTTCCAGTGGAAGATAGCCAAGTAGGCCTGAGCACAGAAAATATAGACCAAGGAGAAGAAGTAGAGACAAAGATATTTCAGGAAGTCGATACGCAATCTCGAGACATGGTTCTATTAGGATAGAGCCAGGATGAACAACCAGGCTCTCTAGAGGCAGAAAATATTAATGATATTGTCACCAAAATAGAGGCTCCTCCGAAAAACTATAGAGCCAAATTAAAAAAGCTTAGGAAGGAACAACAAAAGCTGCGTAAAAAACTAAGGAATCTCAGAAGAAAAATAAAGGAAATTATAGTGGGGAAGGTCCTAGACAAAACCCCGGAGACAGAAAATGTAGATCAAACAGAGCTCATATCCACTCAACCAGTCATCATCAAATAAGAACAGCATCAAATTGAGCCCATAAAACCAGTCATCATAAAAAAAGAACAACATGAAATTTTTGCAGATATAGCTACTCAAACTGAGGCATGGACCTCTCATGAAAAAGAGACCCAGACAAGCATACAAGATAAAGACATCGTGACACATGATGACCCCACTATTCTGAATCTCCAAGAAGAATTAGCACAGGTTCGGCTTGCGTTAGAACGGCTCGAACAAGAAACTGTTCCCCAAAAAAAGTATCAAGCATTGCAGAAGCAGCCTCAAGAACTGAATGAGATAGAGAACAAGACCTTTGATAGATACAAAAAGGTAGAAGAGAAAATAGAAAAAATCAAGCATAGATTGGATAACATCATGGCTCATACAAACACCATCTACTCATTATACGCAGACATCTTGGCATGCAGGGCTCCTGCCACTAACTACACTCTGTTTCTGCTAGAACGATACTTACTGTTAAAAATTAAAGCCATAAGAGCTGGAAAACCAATTGAATTAAACACGGTCAAAGACTTTATACGTTGTTGCAAACTGTATGGTGTAAAGGTTCAAAGGTTTCTTTGTGAATTTTACTTGCACAATCTTGTATTAGTAGATGAAGTGGAAAAGAACCCGAACTCTTTCATGGGGGATATTCAGTTCCAGGCCTTTATTTCATTTGCAGTTAATCAAGTTAAATGGTTCAAAGCTCATAATGCCTTCGAAAAACAAGAGCATGGGTTGGATCTTATTGTAAGAAGTGAACCCAATCATCCTTTGCAAATGCTTGCCAACCAAAAGAGTCTGATGAAACGGGAAGGGGTAATTCAAGTCCTAGGGCCTATTCATAAAGGGATTGTACAAACTGGAGTGTCATATTTTCAATCCATTTGAGAAATTTCTATGATTGCATCCATGGTTAGGTGGGCAGTCTCTGCTGGTAATGTGCAGGATAGAGAGCCATTCGATTATAGAAATTTTAAAGCAGCTACAACCCATTTTATCACCTATAGAAACCTCATCTTAAGAGAGGGATATTACTAGTTAGGCTATCAGTTTCGTATCCCTATCATTTGGTATCCTCCCAAAGGCTACCGAGCCACCTATGAATTGCTTGAAGGAGAGGAAAGGACGGCTTTTGCACTATTAGCTCAACATCATGGTTTTAGACCAATTTTTGATGCCCCTTCTCCAACTTACTCTTTAACTACACTCCATCAGAATTACTTATTTTCATGAGGACATGAAATAAAGTAAGTAGGGGATTATGTTGGGTTTCGAAATGGGTATGTATTTTCTAGTAAGTTCATCCTCGCTATCCTTAATTATTATCTTTTTCATGTCTTAACGCACTAATCTATTAATTAATTATGGTAAGAAATGAGGAATGATTGCAGTTGCAATTTAAATAACGTTTACCCTTCTTCATGCAGGAAAGTGGACAAGGAACGATTGTTGTTCCCTGATGTTGGCACAGCCAAATCTGACGAGCAAAGAAAGGAATGAGTCGGTTGTGGACAAGGCTAAGAAAAAATCAGGGGGATCAACATGGAATAGAGGAGATGTCTTAAAGATATAAATTGATTTTGAATATCACATTTACTATTTACTTTTTACCCTTTCTGATTATAAAAGGAAATGATTGTAGGAAGAAAGGGGATCCCAGTTGTTTTTCCAAATTTAAGCTTAACTACAGACTGCGTAGTTGGAGAATGAAATTACATTACATTGCTACTCAGGTTCGATGATTAATTGAAGTTGTTGTTTTCATTCACATCATCTTAAGTAATATAACAGTGCCTGCTGGTGGCTAAGGGCCTAGCTTCCAGTGGACTTCACTGCTTCATTTGTGTCATACATTTCCAATTATCACAAGTGTGATGGTTTGATAGTATTATCACTTTTTTTGATTTTATTTCCTTTCTTGTTCATTATTTTCCTGTGCTAACTGAATATTTCTGTTTTATATCATTTACAGTATTTTTTTTTATTCAGTTTACTTCCGCTTTCGAATTGAGTTTCTTAGATAAATATTCTGCTCAATGTGATCAACTGTAACGAGTATTAACTACTGCTGTTAGGCTCTGAGATTGATATCATTTTTGTTTTACTGAAGAATGCATTTGATTTAGATTCAATCAGTTTTTAAGAGAAGAGTTATCACTACTGTACTCTCCACTGATATTGTTGTTACTTGAAATGCTATAGGATTTGATTTCATTAGAGGATTGAGTTTTCTTTTAATTGCAATTAGAATTTACTTGCTGCATCCATTTACTCTTCTATTAAAAGATATATATTGTAGTCTATGAAACATTAATATCTGATTTAAATAGTAGCCACATAATGTGTACACTCTTGAAATAGAAGGACTTTCCCGGATCGATAATTAATGTGAAGATAATTAGGAATTTAAAAGGTGATTGTTTTCAGTCAACAAACTGTTTCCTCCTCATATGTGTTGGATTCCAAAACTGTTGAAGATGAAGGCTGCTCCTCTATGGTCTCAACAGCACTAGTACTTGCCTCTTCAACTGGTGGTGAGGGATGTTCCCTCTTTTGGCCAAATATTCTGATTATCCTTTGGGAAAATTTAATAAGATTTGATACCCTTGCATGGCTCCAATGGCAGAACCACCAAGTACTTGCTTCACCTTCAAGGTGTAGCGTTGCAATTTCTACAGACTCTCTATCTACTACAGGATGTCGTAGGTAGAAATCCTCTAGCTTCTTCACCCAAACCTCTGCTGCACATGTGAGTGATACATCAAAGGTGGACAATAGAAATCTATTGCCTCTCATCATCCCATAGCTCTGGGGTCTTCTCTCTTCTTCTAGCTGAATAAATTGTGGTAAAGCTAGAGTATCTTTGAAGGCTCTAGGTTTAGCTCAGTATTTAGCAAGTTACTCACATAAAATTTTGAATTCCAAGTGTCCTTAATGCGTCATTACTTCTTCTCTTTGAGAATAGGAAGTTCATGGTCCTTCCACTTCTCCTTCTTCCATCTTCTTGACCTCCTTGGAGAGGTCCTCTCTGGATTTGAAAACTGATGAGAGCAAGCTCATATTCTTCATCATCTTGATCTCTTCTTCTTCTTATGGATGAAGCTCACAGGCTGAGCCAAATATTATGCTTTGATACCACTTTAATATCCCAAAATGGGAAATTCTACACTATTGGGAATATCTTAAGATATTCCAAATGTGGATATCTAGAAATATGTAAACATAACAATGGAGTAGCAGTGATACAGTAACACAAATAATGCAAGAAGATCTCAATAGCCATCATATTAGATCATAGCAGCAAATTTGTATACAAATCCCTAAGGAACAATCACTCAAGTGGGCAATGTAACCCTGAAAAGAACATGTACATGAAAAGGAAGAACACTGCTACATATAGAAAGCCATGCCTATGATTGCGCAGTCTATGAAGAATGACTACTGCAAAAATAATGTCAATACATTGATATGAAATGTATAGCTCAAAATATATGGGGGTGCAAGATCTCAACCCCCGGAAACAACAATACAACAATCCTTAGAAGGATTGGCTGAAATATGCACAAAATGGCAAATTTGCAAAAATGTCAAAGTTGCAGGGTAGCAGCTACAACTCAGAAACTGGAAATGGATGAAGATAGCTAAATATGCTGCATATTATGGCTGAATCTCATCCAAAGCATATTTCAGGTGAAAGGATGATCCAAACACTGAAGATCTCACCCTCAAAAATAGTGGTGCAATCCCCCACTGCAAATACACTAAGAAATAACGTACTCAAGGAGATGGACTACGCTATAGGAGATAGGAAGTTCTTCACCGTATGCCAAATATGTGCAATAAGATATGAAATCTCCCTCACTAACCTCCCAGAGGAATATATGCTCCCTCCTCTGAAAGATGAGCCAAGGAAATGGTGTTGTGGAAC
The DNA here is from genome assembly GCA_034641835.2 of Pinus albicaulis. Lineage (NCBI taxonomy): Eukaryota > Viridiplantae > Streptophyta > Pinopsida > Pinales > Pinaceae > Pinus > Pinus albicaulis. The sequence goes on along the minus strand of JAXQQM020085766.1, from coordinate 3,482 downwards.
CCTCCACTACAACACCCTGCAACACAATGTTTCCTGCTACAGGAATAACGCTGTAGCTAAAGGAGATGGCTTGGCCTTGAGATTGAAATGCAGAGAATGAAGTAAAATCCCTCAAGAGGCCTCTCAAGAAGGGAGAATAATTTCTAAACATGAAATCCCCTTGTGCTAAGCAACACAACAATCTCAGTTAAACAACTGAAGATAACAAATAGTCATGCAGACCAAAATCTATATTCATCAACATATCCATCTATGGCTACCTTGTCCTCCCTTTATACAAATGAAAGCCTCCTTTCCTTGGCCCCCACATATTAGGGTTTCCTCCACCAAATGACCTCTTCCTCATTCACACTGCGCTGTCTTTCAAGGTGATCCACTCCCACAATGGCAGCTATGTTGACTTGGTCAAACTTGACCTTGTCCTCATGCATTTGCTCCTTTTCACACTTGAGGGTGTATAATAAAGCTACTCTAATGATCCATTTCACACTATGAGGGATTTTATTTCTACTCATGGGCCTCCTTACCCATTTATTCACCTCCTAGCTGATATAGGAAAAATTAATGTTCCAATTATCTCTATGCTAATTTTGGGAACATTACATAGACCAGATATTGCACATGCAGTGGGAGTATTGAGCAGGTTTATGTCAAATCCAAGGAAGGAGCATTGGACAGCAGTGAAGTGGGTTTTCATATATTTATGTGGCACTAGTGATTATGGCTTGTGCTACTAGGGAAGACCAGGATTGGAAAGAGTGTTGGACATTCGTGGTTTTGTTGATGCAGACTGTGCTAGAGATTTGGACCAAAGAAGATCCACAAGTGGGTATGTGTTTATCCTATTTGTAGGTGTAGTCAGTTGGATGAGTAAAAGAAAGTATGTAGTGGTTCTTTCAACTACAGAGGCTGAATACATAGTAGCCACTCATGCAAGTAAGGAAGCAGTTTGGTTGCAGAGATTGTGTTCAAGTATGGGGTTGGTGCAACAAGTTATAAGGATAGATTGTGATAGCCAAAAGTGAAATTTTCTTGGCTAAGAACCCTGCTTTTCATTCAAATACAAAGCACATTGATGTTCAATATCACTTTGTGAGAGATATGGTTGAAGCTAAAAGGGTGTTGTTGTTAAAGGTGGACACTTTGAAAAATGTTGCAGATGCATTAACAAAGTCTATGAGCACTCAAAAGTTCTCTTGGTGTAGAGAAACAATGGGTGTTGCAAAGCTGGGCTAATGAATCAACTCTCCTGTGGCCCCCTGTGGAAAGAAAACAACAAGTGGGAGAATGTTGGGTTTGTGTTATATTCTTTTCATGATTAATTATGCACGGGGGGGTCAGGGGGGGCAGCAACCCCCCCTGTTGGGGTCCAGGGCAACACCCTGGAATAATTTTTTGGTCCTTATTTTATAGTGGGTGAATTCACCCATGGTTTTTTGCATGGGTTTGTACATGGTTTTGGGGTACGATGGTTTTTTTCCCCTGGTATTTTGTAGATCTGATCAAGGGAACTACGATTATATCCTAATCTAGGGTTAATGGATTGGGGATTATGTATTCTTATACATGTATATATATGTTTGTTGTAACACTAAAAGGAATTTAATGAAAAATCAAGCTGGTCATCTAGATTTGGGATCCAGGGGAAAATATTTGTGTTTATCTTTTTTATGTTTGATGCTCTCACTATTGTTTATTTTCTGTTTTTAAGATTCATTTGCAGATAATTTCTATACAGGGTTAAAACCTACAATTTCTAAATCATATTCTAAAATAATAACAATCCATTTCCCCCTTTTTCCATCAGGGTCTTGATTTATAATGTCCTTGACAACTGTATGTGGGACAAAAGAAATGATATGTGAGTGTAAGATGTACACTCGGAAATATTTCAATGCTTTTATCAAGGCTAAGGCTTGTTTCTCCATGATGTTATATTTGAGTGGAGCATATCTTAAGGTTTGTCTGAAGAAGGATATTGGTTGTTCTTGGACCATGTTATTCTTTTGCAACAACACTGCAGCTATGGTGTGTTCAGATGCAAATGAAAAAAATGTAGAAATCCTTGGTGAAATCAAGACTGATAAGAACTGGTGTTTGAGTGTGAGCTTTTTTTACTAGTTCAAATGAATGTTTTTATTCTAAGGTCCATTTAACCCCCGTTTCCTTTTCGAGCATGTTTGTGATATTCCTCAAAATTTCAGCAATACGGATGAACGTTCTCGAGAAGCTGATCTTCCTAATGAAAGATTGCAATTCTTTAAGGTTTCTAGGATGGTTGATTTTCAATATGCCTTCAATCCTTTTGGGATCTACTTTGGTTACTTCTTTAGAGATTATGTGACCTAGGAGTTTTCCTTCCTGGAGACCAAATAGTGTTTTCTTGGGATTTAAGGACAAGCCCTATTTCCTACATTTCTATAATATTCCCAATTTTTGCAGCTAATGGGAATATTGCATTTTAATTTCAGTTTGCTTAACTCATGAATAAAAGTGTAAAGGAGGAACTATAAAACTCCTAATTAGAAAAATAAATCAATGCTCAATGTTAACATGAAAAAATCTGGGCCATTTCAATAAAACACACTTAGGTGTGAAAATGAATGGAGAAGGTTGACTAGGTTAACAGGACCAAATCATAGCAGTGTCTAGATACATTGAACCTCCTAATTGATCAGTGCAGTTTTAGATTGAGACCCTTCATGTGAAAAGGATTAACTCATCGGAGGTGTTTTAGGGTTTTCCAAACCCTAATGTTTTAAAAGAAAGAGGAAGGCCAAAAGGAAAGGTAGTTGAATATAATTCGATTTTGAGCTTGCTTGGGCAACTCAAACTCTCTTGGTTGTTTAGCTAGAGAGAGGAATTTCCTGTTTAGGAATTCCTCCTCCTTCATTGAGGAGATCTTGAAGGAGTATGTTCTGAAATGTGTCACATCTAAGCTCAAGGCTACAATAATCCTCCATCAATACAATGTTACTTTTGCAGAAAAATAATACTGTGTTGCTGGGTGTTGCAGTGAGGGATTTTCAAGACCACTTCCGGATCTAGTTTTGCAGAAAAGGGAGCATTAATTTCTCTAGAATATTAGTGAGGAAGCATTGATCTTCAGTTTCCAATATTGGCATCATAAAAAATGACCTTCCATCATCAACTGTGCAATATATTTCAGAAACTGCGTTATTTTCCAGTGCATTGTTGCAGCAGGGTTTTTACCCTAGTTTGGTGCTCATTTCCTTGAGGAAGGGCCATCCCTTCTTCTGGAAAGTCTGTACTTCAGCCTCTTATGTAATTTTGTATATTTCAGCTCATATATCCAAATTTTCAGTGATTCTGCACTTTTCATATCCATATTATGTAGATCTGATACTTGTATGTGTTCTTTCATGAAATCCCCTTGTCGAGTGATCTTTTGATGTATAAAAGGAGTTGAATATCCATTTTTCTTCATGATAAGTTATATTAAACTTCATATATGATGTTTT